>CAJVPY010005083.1:0-11854 GCA_910591965.1 Dentiscutata erythropus
AGCTAACTTCAGTAATATATTATAATAATTATGGGAGAAGGCTACCCATTTCGATGTATGTTTTCGGGTATGTGCTCGGGGTATATAAGTTCAGTAATATTATGACACTGACGACGGTATCACATTTCTATTGTCACAACACTGACGACGGAAATCACCAAACCAGCAAATGATATGTTGCATGTAGAAGTGATGATGCGAACATAAAATCGTCATCATAATTTTTATAGATTGTGAGATACCCAAGTGTGACGACGAACTCGTGAACTAATCGTCACTCAAATGATAATGAACTCGTGAACTAATCATCATTCAAATGACGACGAACTTGTGAACTAATCATCACTCGAATGTCAGAGTGAATACTAATATATCTCTGACGATGCAAGCACGAATCGTTTGTCACTCAAATGACGGAGCGAATACTAATATATCTCTGACGACGCAAGCACGAATCATTCATCACTCAAATGACGACAGGCACATTGTCATAAGTAGGTATTAGTCTAGAGTAATAAGTAGGAAACAATCTAGAGTAAGTAGGTAATGTTATATATATATAACGTTACCTACTGTTGAGTATATCGGGCCCTGGCTTTGGTAACCTTCACTCTTTAGTACTGAAAAGACTAAGTACGATAACAAGAACCCTCAAACATCACCCACTTGGTACAGCAACAAAATTTCGAAAAAAAGTAGGCAAAACAGCTTATCCCTATTAAAAGATCGACATTGCTTACAGTTACTAAATTCAGATGATGCAGTGGAGTACAACCATGTACCCTGGCCAAATATGGGAACAGCACCACTATTTCAAACCGAACTACCTCTGGAATCCCTTGTGGAAGTTTTGAAGACACATAATGGCGGCGGCAACCACTTTAGAGACGGGACCTGGAGCTGCGAAGGCTAGAAATTTCCGATTTTATATGGTGTGATAGTATTAAAGTTAAGGCTTAGCTTTATATTAGAGATATGCAGATATTGTATCTGTTATATAATTTTTACACAAACCTGGCACGGGTTATAATAGTGTGTCGGGATCTTCCGACTTTTTTTATGCTTTTTTCATCTTCATTCATTTATGATAGAATCTTATTTAGAATATGTTCTTTGTATATTCTATCTGGTTTTTCCTTTCTTCTTCTAGATATAGTTTTTCTTTCGTAAACGTGGTATATATATTCTTAGCTTGTAGAAAAGTAGGAGATAATTATTTTGCCCAGACCTAGGTGGGAAAAGTTGTAAAGAAAGGATGGAAGATCCTGACATGGTATACAACAACCTGTCAAATGATCGAGGGGGGTATCTTTATGGTACAAAATCTGAAGTAAGTTTTGGATCCCTTTGTGAGACAAACAGTTGTTATAGCAGGTCGCATTGGGCATTTATGCTTGGTGAGTCTTTATTACGTTAGAGCAATAAGTTGTAAAAATTTTGTACACATGGGTGTAAAAATTATATAACAGTTCATATGAATAAAGGCAGGATCGCTTAAAAAAAAAAAAAAAAAAAAATATTATATAATTTATATGTATTTACTAATTTTCACCTACCTTTTCTATTGGCTGCAGATAAATCTTATCCTGATTGGCTGACACCACTTATCACATGTATTAATGTGGCTGATAGCATGTCATGTTGCCTTTGCGCAATATTATGTAACAATCAGAGTCGGGTCTGACAAAAAAGATTTTTTTTTTTTTGACTTTGCTTATTCGCATACCTTGATTACTTATTTATTAGTAAGATATTATTTATATATTTCATTTATATATTGATCTTTTTTTTTTTAATATATAAAACACAATTTTTATAACTGCTTGTAGAAAATTATTTGAGAGAAATGTTTCGAAAAATATATAAGTCATTCATTAAAGTGAAGGCTAATTAAAATCTTGATATAGTGAAATTAAGTTCAAAGCCTGTTATTCACTTATTATTAGTGAATTTACTAATAAAACTCTCGATCAAGTAAATTTTTATTAATAGTATAGATTACTTTATCATATTGAGAGTGGTTGTATCTAGATCTTATTAGAAAATCTATTTGACTAGTATTTAACATGATTTATCGAAGACTAGTTTGTTAGTCAGGCTAATATGAAAAATTGCGATTTTATTACTGATAATATAAAAATACAAAAGTATTTAAACTTTTATAGATTAAATTATTGAAAAATAAACGAATTGGAAATAAATTATTTAATATTTATTTTGTCTTCTAAATTTTATATTTTTTGGTATAGCATCAGAAGTTTCTTTCTCATTATTAACATCAATAGTGGCTGGTACAGTATTAATTCTTGCTATTCTTGCTCTTTCCAATTGGATGGCCTGTTGAAGTATTGATCATAAACTATGAATATCCTCATAATTTTTATCTTTCTACTCTGCAATTATTGCTTGAAGCTCTTCTTGTAGTTTTTCAAACTCATATTTTTCTTTTTCTTTATAATTTGCAGGTAGATAGGAAGGGTTAGAAGAATCAAAGATTCCCATCTCAAATTGTTGAAATTGAATAAATTGGTTATTTTCTTCACTATCTTCAGAGACCTGAAGCCGACTTAGTACTGCAAATATATGCTTGCAGGGCAATTGATGCACTTTGAAATCATGACAACTACAGATATATGAAATAATATTTAAATTGTCTTCACTATTATTTCTTCGAACAGAATATTCTATATCAGTATTAGTCATGAAACAAATAATCCAAGCATCTGAACTAATATTATAAATATTATTCTGATTAATTTTTGCCCCTGCAATTTCCTGAATCCGTTGCTGTCGTCGTCGTGAGTTCATTCTTCCAACATTTAGGTCATTCAAAAAAATAGAAAAATTTAAGTCCCAGAAAACTATTTCTACAAGAAGATATACCTCATCATCAAGACGTTATTTAGGTTGTCCTTTCATATATACGTATTTCAACTTACGATGAAATGCTTTTATTAAGTTGTTGGTATCCATCATGTCTCTAGCAGTTCCCCTTAAACATGCCATCCACATATCATATTTTGGCTTCTACCATCTTTCAAATTTGTTTGCAGCTTCAATATTAAAATTTCACCATCTTTCAATTGTCTGGGTAACTTGGTTTAATGCTTCTTCATAATTCCATCCTTCAGTTTTCATTAGTAGCTAAAGATCCTTCCAAATGGCTGTTTTATATGGATCTTTATTTGTATCTCGATTGGGATTCAAATTTCGACGCCAAGATCTCAACACGTGCGTGGAAGTGGCATAATAATATAGTACTGTTGGGAAAATATTTCTCAACTGCTTTTATCTCTTCACCTGTATCATCAATCATGAAAATATCTGGATTCCACTCCTCATGTTTTGCTTTTAAAAAATGAAGCCAATTTTTTAATGTAATTGACTTTTTAAATTTACTAATTAAAAAGGCGACTGGGTATCTGCTTCCTAATATTGGGTGTCAAATAATAAGAGTGAAAAAATAATATTCATGTTGATTAAGTCCGTGAGTATCATCCAGACATACAACTCTTGCGAATTTTATAAACTCTTTTTGTTTTCTTGTTTGAAAAGCAAACATGAATCCTTCACTTTCATTACTGCTACGAGTAAACAAGCAACAACTACTAGCACAATTTAGTTTTTCTTGCTATTTGATTAAAGATTTTAGTTCATCTTCATCAAGGTAAGCATACATCCTCATTGTATTGTATATAATAGCATAAATGTCATCTTTGTTACTAATCCATCTCATAATGATTGTATATTTGAAAGGCTTTTACTATCACGTCCTTCTTCCAAATGTTGCATGTAATCTTGAAGTTCAATTCTCTGGTGTCGCAAAAGTCCCTGTATGCTATAGGCATCAAGCCCTTCCAATGCACGTTGCCGAATGAAATATCGAATATTATTAAATAAAGGTAATGTACATAAATCTGATATTCAGCTAGGCTGATGATTAGTATGTTTATAATAATACTGTAAGATAACCATTGTTGAGTCAATTGGAAGAGCAACTTGGATATAGCTTCTGTATCTGCATTTTTTTGCGCAAGCTATGACTTTTTACTAGAATCTTTTTTAGCAACACTATTGTAAGTTCTATAGTGATGGCAGTACCATCGTTCTGACCATTTATTTTTTTTTCTCTGACCGACACCTGCTTTATGATCATGCCAAATATAACTCAGCCCTGCCTTTTCAAGATTCTTTATTCATGCTTCATAACTATCAACAGGGATATTATACGTTTTGGATTTTTCTCTATTTTGAGGGTCCTGGGAATTATCATCATTTTCCATTTCTCATATTTCCCCAACACCATCTGTTGTATCCATAATTCTATCAATCGTATCATCTAATTCATAATCACTAATATCCATATTAGACTCTTCATCGATATCATAGATCACATCGATATTAATTGGCATATCAAACACACTAAGGGCTGCATTATTTAATAACAAGTACATAATAAAAGTTTAAAGAAAATTTTATTAGATTTTGACGAATTGAAAGAAGCAAATTATTTTGTATGATTTTGACGAGTTGAAAGAGACACAAATAATTTTGATGAATTGAAAGAGACATGAATGATTTTGATAAGTTAAAAGAAATCTGAATTATTTTTTTATTTTAAAATTTTTTATAGTTTACAAAAATTTGAGTTAGAGATAAAAGAAATTCTTTAGGTTAATGTCAAAGCGATCTAATGCTAAGCCGTCTCTTTTATAATTTTTAGATTAATTAGTAAGAAAAGCTTCGCCAATATAATTTACCTTAAAAGCCCAAAATAACGCTCATGGGCGTTAATTTGAAAATTAGATACCCCTAAAATAATATATGTAGCTTCAAATTAGCGCCCATAGGTGTCCCAAATTAATATGCATCTATATAAATAAATGTAAAAATAAAGTAGTATAAATAAACCTATTTTTAGAATTGCTCGGAGATGTTTTTAAAATTTCGCAAAATCATATAAATAAAAGTAAATAAACCATTGCGGGTGAACTACTAGACCGTTTAATGATTTTATTACCATTAGATCCAAAAGAATAGGGTACGATCAACTCATCGACTTCGTAGACACCACCAATTACTTACTGGAAAGTTTATTTCACCGTAATTTAATTCACCAAAGCACATTTTACAGACAAAGTAATTCTGATTAATATCATTAGGATCAGGTTAGAATTAGAGTTATATTTGTTCTCATAAATTTTGAGACAAACTAAAAATTTGTCGTTTCCCAAAATCTCTTCTGTTTTATCTTAAAGGTCACCTAACTCTTTGGAATTACGTCATTGCTTCAAAACTTTTGTCCGGAGATAGCAATGTATTTTCTGGAGAGTTAGATGATTCATAAGACGAAACTGAAGAGATTTCTGGAAACTACTAAATTTTTAGTTTGTCCTAGAATTTTTAGAACAGCTGTAATATTAGTGTAATTTATGTTAGTAAAAATGAGCTTCGGTGAAATAGATTGTCAGTAAAATGAACTTGTTGGTGAAATAATACGGATCCTTAAAAAACAACTTTTATTAATGCCAACCAGAGCACTTTTTAATTCTTATTCTAAATAAATACTACTTATTATGATTAGAGGTGCGAATTCAACCCTTGTTTCGAAATAACGCACATGCGCGTACTCAAAATAACGCACAGGTCAATTAATTAACGCGCAGGTGGGCATTATTTCATGCTTGTATGGTATGCACTTAATAGATGAATTATGAACTTTGGCATACAAGGAAGTATTTCATTTTATTTTTCTTCTTCTTTATTATTTGATTGTTTTATCTCCTTTTTTTTTTCATTTCATTACGAATTCAGTTATATATATTCAAGGATAACGATTTTATTATATGCACCGAAAAATTTGTATGATCTATAGAATGTGTTTGGAAAATCTTTCCTATAAATAATATCCATTCATCAAAGATGTCAATTTGATAATAATTTATTATATCAATATTAAATGTTGTAGTGCTAGAAAAAAAAGGTTATTAACAAATAAATAGAATTTAATTTTACACATAATGCTATTTAGACGCACGACTCAATTTGAGATACTTGTGCTATCCATAAACATAATTTTATACATGTAGACAGTATTCACTAGCCAAATGCTATAAAGTCAATTGTCTAAATGCATATTAATATATGTTTGCAATATGCATTTAACTGTATGTTAAATAAATATTAAATAGATTAATTATAAATATTTAATATGGATAGTGTCATGGTGAATATAATGTGAACAGTATTCACTTGCCAAATGCCATAAAGTTAATTGTCTAAATATATACACATTAATGTAAAGAATTTGTATGCTTTAATTGTGGATTAATTAAATAAATATTAAATAAATTTATTAAGTAATATGCATAAATAGCGTTACGATATAAATAAATATAATAACATCATGAATTAGAAAAAAATGTAGATAAAGTCATGAATAGATAAATTCACAATCGAAAAATCAAAATCAATAATTATATTTTATTAGGGCGAAAAATATTAAATCGACTTTTTACTTAGTAATAATTAATCTTTTTTATATAATTATTTAACCCATATCAATTAAGAAAATTCAATGCGCAAGAAATAAATTATCAATGAATAGTATATTCATACTTAAGCAACTTTAGGAATTTATCATTATTCAAACAAATAACAAATTCCTGAAATTGCATAAGTCCGGATATTCTAATCAACGAAACTCCCTCCATATTACCTCACTAGAGGTGTGTTACTCCTGCATTAAATATAGTAATATCATATATCAATTTAACATAAAGCCCTTATTCAGTACTTTAGTATCCCTTACACCAAGACATGGACGTGCTTCAATATCATCACTCTAAAACCCTTTAATCAAGCTTGCAATACTATTTAGATCCAATAAAATCGAACTTCTTCTTAAATATTACATCCCTGGGTATCAAGTTATCTAATTCATATCCAATATTGAACGCAGCGCCTATGGTAATAAGCTTTTATAAAACAAGATTAATAACACTTAGATCTAAAGATTACAAAGTAAAAATAGTTTTCTTTTTAAGTTTATACTTGCAACCCGTATTACTGTATTAAATATTCTTTTGCCAACTATTTCTGACGTATAAAAATAATGAAATCATATATGTAACATTTTGATTTTTACATTAAAAATATTAAACACGACATGCTATCAGCTATATTAATGCATGTGATAAGTGGTGTCGGCCAATTGGGATAAGATTTACCTGTGGCCAATAGAAAAGGTGGGTGAAAATTAGTAAATACAATTTATATAGCCTAGTATAGGCAAAAATAATGCCATTATAGCAGTGTTGTACATGGGACATGACCACACTATATAAAATATTCAACGTTCAAGATTCTTCAAAATCATCCAAGCCTATGTCACATGTTTAATTAATCAATAAAGTAATTTAAAAATATATATAATTATATATTTTTTTAGATGCTGGACTCATTGGTAAAAAAATTAAAATAGATTATCTTAATAAAATTTTGAGTAATTTTAATTTGAAAAAATGGCCAAAATTGTTCAAAATTGTCCCATATACAACACTGCCATTATGGCTATCTTTTTTTTGATTTTTTTTTTCTTTTGTTTGTTTTTTTGTTTTTATTTAGTTTAGTTTAGTTTTTTTTTTAGTATTCCTTTTATTTCATAAATTTCCCATTGTTTTTTGGTAAAATTCTTTTATCTAGAAAGCTAGAAAAAGAAGGTTGGGAAAAAAGACAGTTATAACAAGCTAGTAAACCATGTCAATAAACTAGAGCGAGTTAGCTTGATATAGATTGAACCAAACTAGGGAGACTAAAATCATTTTTGGCAAATCGCATACAGGTGTATAAGTATTTAGATACTCTATATAAGTAACTAGATGAGCTACATACTTATATTTTTAGATATATTCTTTTTTCTTTAGATTAAATTCATAATCAATAAAGTATAGATATGTGATATAATCACTTAAAAAAAAAAACAATTATTTGAATTATCTCATTAAGATGATTCAAATAATATTAAAATTTTAATTACTTGATTTTAAAATATTTTTATTAAAATATAAATATTTCAAAAAGTATAGCTTGTAGGTTTTGTTTTTTTTTTGGTAGTACTTACTGTATATCTTGAATAAAATAAACTTGTCATTAAATAAATGTCTATAAAATAAACATGTTGGTATTTATAAAAGAAGCATTGGTAAAGTGAGCTAAATTTATTTGAATAGTATAATTTCTCTAAAGAATATATTAATAAATAGAAAATCATTTTTTTTTAATAAAAGCAAGTTTTGGACCTGCAGATTGATAGTATAGTGGTTATACTCCCAGGTTGCAAATCGGACGGTTGCTGGTTCAATTCCTCCCAGCAGCGAAATAATGAAAACCCAAATATGGAAGTGAAACACCGTGGGGTACAGGGAACTCGGGACATTTACGGATGGACGTATTTGGGGAATAGTTATTCCGAGAAGTTGTAGCTGTGAAGTGAGGCGTGTTAGAACCCCGATTTGGAATAACCGAAGTTATGAGATGTACTGTGAGGCCAAAGTCTGAGAAGATACTACAAGAACTCGTGGCGTCACCAGATTGGCTGGTGAAATCCAGTCTAATATTAAGGTGTTTCGACCTCTCCGGAGTATCATGCAGGTAGTCGGATCTAGGCCCCAATGAGAGAACCAGAGAAATGGCAGACAATAGATCCCAGATGGATACACATGATTTCCATATGGGAATTATGGAGGTCCTGTGACACTAGTAGCATAGAGTCAACTATAAAGATAGCTAGACCAAGTCACATCTAGACTTGCCGAAGTAATAAAAAAAAAAAATAAAAGCAAATTTATTCTTTTGGTCTTATTTTTGAAAATATTAGAAGAAAATATTTTCTTATAAATATGTATATATTATATACTTGGATATATTATTTAAAACCAAGAAACCTTTTTTAAACAGACAGAAAGAGAAAGAAGATTACTGTATAACAAACAATATACTACAGTATAAAATGAAAATATGTATGTTATAAAATACCTGAATACAAGTAATATTTATTTGATAGCAGTTGTACATAGCATAATTGAGAGGTTTAAATAGGCAGAAAGTAAAGAGGTTAGAGAGCAGAACCTAACCAGGAAGAAAGAAAACTTCTTGGACATAATACAGATATTAAAATACATCTAAACATGTGTGTTAGAGACAAGAATATAATGAATTTTTGCTATATAAATGCAAACAAAAAAAGCATTTTAGCAATAGCAGATATTAATAATACTAGCAATACATCTGCAGTTCTGTATTTTCCCCAAAATAAGCTACCATTTTTGGGCCAAAAATTATATGAAAATTTCCGAAGTAGCTTATTTGGGAACAAATTGATTTTTGGTTATTTTTTACTAAGTAAAAGTGGTTTTTATATATAAAAGTCAAATGATACTAAGTAAATATATAATATGAGCTTAATAAAAGTTGTTCATAATTAAAAAATACATATATTCTGAAAATTTCATACAATTTGGATAACTTTTATTAGTACAGTTTTGCATGTAAAGTTTTAAATTAAATTGCAAAAGTGTATTAATAAAAGGTTATCCAAATTGTATAAAACTTTCAGAATATGTGTATTTTTAAATTCTAAACAAGTTTTATTAAGGTTATTATATATATTTACTTAGTATCATTTTGACTTTTATATATAGCAACTATTAAAATTTTTTTGAAAATTCAGTGTAGCTTCTTTCAGGCTAAAGAGATTTTTAGATTTTTTGCATGAAAGAGGGGGGGTAGCTTATTTTAGGAGGTAGCTTATTTTGGGAAAAACAAGAAAATTCATATAAAAGAAATCTTGAAGAACAAGATAACAATAGCAATATCAGATTAAATAATTCTAAAAAGTGAAAAAGATACTACTCGAAAACGAAATAGGCACAACAGACTACAGCCTTGAGGGGTATACTGCAAAAAGCTCAGAATATAGAAAAAGATGAGCAAACAAGAGATATATCAAAAAGCAAAAAAGTCAAAAAGATATATATGAGCCCCCAAGGAAGAAGCAGCTATACAGCAACATACAAATAAACTATATTTTTTGTTTAGATATTTACTTTCTAATCTTTTTACATGGACCCTAGCAAATACCTTATTATATTGAACTATAACACCTAACCATATTTTTGGTAAAATAATCTTTATTTAGAACAACCTTTACAAAACACAATACTAGAATCTAGACCAAATAACTAACACACTAACTTCTTGCAATTGATATGCTTATTATGACAGCACAACTAACAACACTCATTGTTTCTTCTGAACTTCAAAATTTGCTACTTATCAGATTTAAGTATTATTAAAAAATCTCTGATATAGCAATCTAGTCGACTTACATACTCTACTCTCATCTAGAAAACACAACACCAAACCCACCTGCTATATACTCTAAAATCACCTTTATTCCTTTTGATATGGCCCAATCACACAACAACCATGCTAAATATATCTAGAACACATACTCTTCTTTCTTAATAACATATCTATAGAAGCACAACTAGTAGTTATATCCACCAAGAAAATACCACTACTACCTACTGCAATACTCATCTTCAATTACTATAACATATGGCTGGTCATGCAAAATATTATTTGGCCTAACCTAGCAAAAATCACTATCACTATATTATATATACTACTTACAATTGTACTTTTTGGTACATATATAAACCTCAAAACCAATTTTATATCTTTAATTAAAATACTACTTCTTCTAATAGACACTTTACCTTTAATACTCTATGAAATCCATAAAAATGATAATACTAGCTACCTAATAGCCACTAGAGCAGCTATCTACGTTAAATATATTTTAATAACTACTACACACCCACTCAATTAACACAATATGCCCTTATAATTACATTCTACACACCAAAATCAACCTATTATTACTGATTCACAATACTTATCTATTAAGATTCAATCACAATCTAACCTCAGACAATATCAAAACAACAATCAAGAAACTCCATATTGCAACTAACATAGACTCCTAGTACACCCTAAATAGAATTCAAAGATGTTTAAAACTCACTCCCAATATCAGTTGGGACCCAACTTTCCATGACAATGATATACAGATTCTAAAGTATCAATAATAAAAAATTTCAAGTTCAAGATTCTAATAAATGAGCTACCTAATCAATCAAATTTATTCAAATACTATCCTCACAAATTCCCTTCTTCTTACTGCAAGTGTTGTAATAATAAAATAGAAACAGATGCACACTGGCTCACTTGCCACACTAACATCACTATGTCTACTCTTCTTAAGAACACCTTAACCCAATTTGCTGCTAAACATAATCTAACTATTACAAATACTAACAACTTCATCCAAGCATATATTAAAATCCACATAAACAACCAAACACCAATACCAAAGACATGCTCACACCTATCTGCAACCTGAACTTCACCACACAACCTTATTGGAAATATGGAAATCTATCTGGATCCCAGTAGAATCTCTCCCCCAACAACAATAACACCATTCAACCTTTAACTCCAACCCGGGACCCTCATCTCAATATACAACTGAAGATCTCCAATTACAAAGCAAATTTCTCTCATGGCAGAATGCATACGTCAATTTTAATTCATCTCCCCACTCCATTCTGTCTAGAGGTCTTTCGACCTACCTAGCTAAGGTTAAGGTCTAGAGTAAAGTAGCTCCATCCTCATTTCCCCTAAAAATTTATATAAACTTAGCTTGTAAAATATGCATAATGAATAATAAAGGAACTGAGGAAAAGACCTCACTTAAAAAAAAAAAAAAAAAAAAAAAAAAAAAAAAAAA
>CAJVPY010005084.1:0-11852 GCA_910591965.1 Dentiscutata erythropus
TCAGTTACACATTGTAGTGCTTTCTCAAAAGTTGGGTTATCAAATTCTAAATTGTAGAATGCATTGAATCGTGATAGTGTAGCTACTTTTTGGTCTTGATTGTATTTCATAAACTTTAGAACTTTTTCAACTTGTAAGTCTTCTTCTACTTGTGATATCCTTCTTTTTAGTTCATTATTTTCACGTTTCAATTCTTTATTTTCGTGTTTTAACGTGTTTATGTCCCATTGAACTTTTATTTGTGACATGAGGTTAGACTTGGTAAGTGGTAAAACTATACTATTAACAATTCCTTCAATTTTTTGCACTTTAGCATTCAATTCTGTAAGATCTGGTATAGTATCTCTATAGTTTTGTAATAAGGGTTCTTCTTCAGTATTTAATTCTGGTAAAGTTTCTTCATCATCTGTCATTGACATTTCTGACATATCATTATATAGTTTAGCATTTTCTTCCAGTTGGTCTCTGTGTTTTAAGTGGAGGGTATAAGTTTTTCCTTCTGCAAAGTCGTTTACTATCTTTGTATATGTTTTGCATTTTCGTTTTACTGCTTCATCTCTAAGTTTATCTGAATCTAGGTTATACTATTTCCTAACCAAATATAGTAAATTCTGAATTTGTTGTTTATATTCTTCTTCTTTGTAATCAAAGTTATTAGGATACGATGGTGATGTAGTGGGTTGATCGTAATTCATTTTAGTAGGTTCGTTTGTTGTTTCTTCAAGAACAATTGGGTTTTCTTTAGTGTTACCAGATTCTTCATTTTTGTTATACAATTTTCGTGACTGTTTCGAATTTTTTCTTTTTAATAAGATTTTCGAAGTTTGTTTGCATTTTTCACATTGGTTTACAATCTGCACATTTGGTAATTGAATGATTCTTGACTTTCTCTCGAAATTTTCTTCATAAATCTCCTTAATAGTTCCATTATAAATATTGCAATTGTTATATTCGATGCTTTTTATTTCAGTTGTTTCAGTTTTTGGGTTATACTCCCATTTCCATGGTCGATATGTTGCTTCATTTTGCCATTTCTCAATCCTTTCTTGGTTGATTGGTAACATTAGTTTCTCTTGAAATTCTTGCAAACATTCTAAGCATTTTCCAATAAATAATTCGGATTTTTGTTTCATCATTAAGCATTCTGAATATAAGCTACAGGTCGATGTTTCTGGTTCTTTGGACAGCATTTGGTTTGTTTAATAAACGTCATTTGGGTATTCTTTAGCTTTATTTTCTTCTTCTCTAAAGGTAAAGTCTAATATTGCCGAGTTTAATGTTTCCCCTAATGCTAGTTGGATATAATTGAATCTATCTCCGGTTAAATCTGCTCGTAAGTCTAGTAACATTTGGTTTGGTTCTGGGTCTGTCCATTTAACACGTGGTACTGTTTTCAGAAATTGGAACATTCTATAAATTTTTGATTCATTCATTGTTTGGTTTCTATAAATTCCTCTAGTCATATTTTCAATTTCCTTTTCAATTCTTTGATTATTACAATGTCTATAGCTGTAGTACATTTTGTACGCCACTTTTTCTTCCTTGTTACAGAAAAAGTTATATTCATAATCATAAGTCATGTGTCTTTTCCAATTTTCTTTATTACATACAGTACACCATTTTAAATTTGCTTGTCCAAAAGCCATTTCTTGATATCTTTTGGATCGAGTATCGTTTAATGGTAGGTGTTTCATATGTTCTGAGTAACACTTTTTACAGACTATTGTATCTAAGAGCATTTCAGTTTGGTTGTCAAGCGGGTTGACATAGTTTCCTTTTGGTAGAAAGAATATATCCTTGGTAATTATATTCCAACATTCATTTATACAGCAGTGGTAAATATATTTTCCATTTTTCCTAATATTTTTACATCCGCATTTCAGGTTTTCATTATCTTTTAAGAGTTTCTTTGGAATATTTTTAGATTTTAGTAAATATGCTTGGATTACTTCTTGAGTTTGTGTATCTCTTGAGAATTCAGGTTCGTCACTATCATTATCAGATTCTGGGTCTAGGATTACTATTTGTCTATTAATTGAAATTGATCTTTTACAATCTCTTGCTTGGTGTCTTACTTCTTCGCATTTCCAGCAAACAATTCCTATTCAAATGTCCCTTTTTATTGCAGTTTCCGCAAATGAAGTTTTCTTTGGTTTCTTCCTGTTTTTTAAGCATTTCTTTATATTGCTGATGATAAAATTCAGCCTTATTCTTTTTCTGATAATATTCGGCTAAACTTTCATTTCTTTTGTCCTGAGCTTTTGGGTTAATAAATCGTTTAGTACAGTTGTAGTTTCCATTATTCGGTACTCCACATTTAAAGCATCTCTTCATTGATTTTTTAGTAAATTCATTATTTCTTTTGGGTAAATTATGTTTCAACTTTGCTTTCTCTTTTTCAATTTCTTTTTGGAATTCTTCAACATTTTTCTGTTGTTTCTTCTTGAAGCATTCATTTTTATGTTCTTCAAAATTTCCTTCGATGTTGTTTGTACACCAGGTACAATAATTTTTCATTCCCTCTTCTTGGTCAGGTCGGATAGTTGGTTCAAAGTTAATTAAGTCTATTGCTTCATTAATTTCCAAATTTTTAAATTCTTTAGTTGCAAATTGCGTAATTTGTTCTTTAATTGTTTTCTTGATAAAATGTTTTCTTGTGAATTTATTAAAGATTCCTTGAAATTCTTCTCTTAGTTCCTTAATTTTTCATTCAGTTGACCATTTCAGTTTTAAGATAAATTTTCTTTAAACTTTCATGAATTCAGGACTATTCATATTTTCAACAATTTCTTTAGGCTGTTTATCAGCCTTTGCGAGTTCAGACTTTTTCTTCATTTCTTTTTGGAGTTCTTCTAGTTCTTCTTGAGAGTAGTTTCTTTCTTCATTTTGAACTAGTTTCTTATGTTTTTGTTCAATATGTTCATCCATTTCTCAGGGTCGAAGGTTTCTTTACATGCTCCACAGGTATTTATATTTTTGTATTCTGCAGGATAAAAATATTCGAACTGTTGTAATTGAGACATTATTTCAGGGTGTTTCAGGTTTATCTGATATGTTGTGGATGTCCTTCTTCATATAATGGAGTTATTTATATAGATATTCCTTATCTTGGATCGTCATTGAGATGTTGTCTCTGACGTTTCATCCTTATCATTAGTATAATTTGTGTTACTGATTGATTGTAAATCCTCTAAGTAGTTGGTGTCGCGTAAACACTGTAATAACGCGTTCTAAATATTTGTTTGTTTATTTTGGCGTCTCTATATGAACTCATTTAGGTTTGTTTGCAAGTTTTTCTTATCTCTTCCTCTTGGTGGTATTGCATCTTTTAATATGTGTCATGTCACTTCAATTCCATTGGTGTGCATGACTTTTATTTGTCCTGTTACAGGGTCAAAGTTTGTTTCGGTTATACCTTTTGAATGGTTTACTACGTGATGCTTCATTCATAAATATTGTGGTAACCTTTCTACATGTTCGAGTAAATTACTGATTTTGGGTGTATGTATTTCCAAATATAGTATATCAAAGTTTCTTGTGTCCTATCTTTGACTGTTATCGCAAATAATTTCTTTTCGGGAGTACGTTCCACTCCTCCAAATACCCATATTGTTGTTCTGTCCTTTTGTTTGTAAAACCTTGATTCATCTATTTCTACAATGATATCTGGTTCTCTGATTCTTTTATGTGTCTTCTTTATTTGGTGGTACACACTTTGGCATAATGTTTTTATCCATCGGGTGATTGTAGTATCAGCTTTGGCGGTAAAGTCACAAATTAAGCCGTGTCTTCCTTTGATTAGCTATAAATAAGCAATTTCTAATATTTTATTACAGGATAATCTAGCGTTCATAAATATTGTTCTATTGAATAATGATATTTGTTTATTGCAATCGCGGTTTGTCATCTAAACAGTTTGGCGTTAAGTTTCATCTTTCGGTTACAAAGTAAACAGTTTATTTCCATGGGTAATATTAATTGTTGTATATACTTTTCTTTATCATGAAAGTATTGTGCCAATTCTTTGTAAGGTGGTTTGTTTCTCATTGTTTTAATAGGTTTAATTACGATTGTTGTGAAATCGTTCTAGGAGTTTGTTGCGGTTTTATATTCGTAATCTGGGTTGTACCAGTTTTAATCTGCTCTGGTATCAAATTTTCTTTATCTTTAACTTCAATTCATAGTGTAACAATTTGTTCTCCATTTTTATCAATCCCATATATCTAGATAAGTAATCTGCAATTTTATTATCTTTCCCTTTAATTCATTCAACCTTCTAATTAAAATCTTGTAACTGTATTAACCATTTTTGTATAGTATCGTTTCTAACCATTTTTCTAGATGAATCTGATATTCCTGTATTGTCCGTTCATACTATAATTGGTTTATTTCTAATATAAGTTCTCTATTACAATAGATAGTAGTATATTGCATACATTTCTTTTATAGTTGATCCCTATTTTCTTTGTGTTGGCGATAACGATTTTGATCCAAATTCTATTATTTCTTCTTCAGATTTTGTTGGTCCGCATTCTACTCCGTTTGCTCTGGCTTCTTTAGTTTTATAATGGACTAATTCTGGGTTTATTTGTTTAATAACTACGCCTATTCCATTGTCTGATGCGTTAGTTTCTATTATAAGTTGATAATCTTTCTTTGGATATGTCAATGCAATAGCATTTTTAACTTTTTCTTTTAATAAATCAAATGCTTTTTGGCATTCATTTGTCCATTCAAATTTCGCATTTTTCTTTAGCAAATTATAAATTGGTTCTGTGATTTGTGCAAAGTTTTGAATATATCTTCTAAAGTAATTCATAAATCCAGTAAATGATTTTACTCCGTGTACATCTGTTGGTACTTTGAGTTTTTCAACCTCTTTAATTTTTACTTGGTTAGTGTGTATCTTTCCATATTCTACTAGATGGTTTAGTATAAGGGTTTTTAGTACATAAAATTTGAATTTATTGGGCTTTAGGCTTATGCCCACTTTTTTGATGCACTCAAATACCATTTTGAGATGTTTAAAATGCTGTTTAATAGAATCACTAGCTATAGTCATATCATCCATGTATACGAATACAAAGGGTAAATCCCTAAATATTTTATACATATATCTCATCATATATACTAGTGTCATTTTCAATCTCATTGGTAATATGTTCCATTCAAATTTGCCTTTTCCTGGGAAAAATACTGTCGTCAAGTGTTTATCTACTTCTCTTAACTTAAATTGGTGGTAAGCAGCAGTAAAATTTCGTGTAGAAAAAATTTTATGCTGTGCCAGTTTTTGTAATATTGTGTTAATATATGGAATCTTATATGGATCGTCTTCTAAGTATTGGTTTAGCTTGATATAATCTACAGCTACTCTATATGATCCATCTTTCTTTTGGATAATTACTAATTGTGATACCTATATTGCCTTACTTGGTCTAATAAATTCTTGTTTCCTTAGTTCTTCAAATAATTTATTAGCTTCTGTTTTGTCTTCCGAATATTGTCTAGGCATTCTTGCTTTGTCTTTAAATGGTATTTCTTTTTTATCACATTTTAGGTTCAGTGTGATTGGTTCAAAGAAATCTTCATTAAATGTTGTCGCCTTTTCATTTTTGCGCCTAAATATGTTTATATATTCTTTGAATATTGGTAACATTTTATTTCTATATTCCGGTGTTGTATTCTTCAGTAGTACTTCTAATCTTTCTTTTTCAGTTTTCTCCTTTTTTTTAGGTTTCATCTTCCATCGTTTATCTTTTTCTTTTTGTGCAACCTCTGCGTCATTTACTTCTATTATTTTGGTAATCTTTTCAAGATTGCCAATGTGGTATTTATCCGGTATTAGTATAGGTTTATCTGTATAGTTGATCATTCTTATTTTGTTATCATTTATGATTCTATTTTGTATAACAATGCCATTTTAAGCTAAATGCATTGGTGTTTGTATAAGATAATTTCCTTTTCTAGATATTTCAATTGCACTCCATGTATACAGTTTTAGTATATATTTCTGTGTTGTATAACATGGCATTCCTGTTTCTAATGTTGGTATGATATGTTTTCTAATCTCATTTGGTATATGCGCTAATTCTTTATGTACTGGATTTATTCGTTTATTTTTTGGGTTGGTATGGTGATAATTCAATATTAAATACTTCTTTTTCAATGTCTAAACTTTCAGTGCTATTATTTTTACTTGATTTGTCACTTCCATATCCATAAGGGTTACTTCTAGGTTCCGGTGGTAATGTTTTGGATCTGTTAATTACTGGTCTCATTTTTGGTAAGTCTTCTTCGATTCCTATATCCGTTCCTTGATATTCATACTCATTTTCATTTTGATTTTGCTTTTGAGTACTTGAGCTTGCACTTTGTTGTGAATAATATTCATCTCGCTGCCTATTTAGGTTTTCTACATTATTTCTTAGATTTAAAGCCATTGGTCTTTAACTATTATTTCGCATATTCATCGAAGTTTGTCTAGTTCTATAAAAGCTAGTATTTCTCTGATTTTCAGGTATGTTTGTTACTGCTTGGTTTTGTCTCAAATCAGTTTGTTTTTGTTGAGTATTTTGTTTCCTTTCTGCAAATAAATTGATTGGATTTGCTGGTATGTATTTGGATGTTTTATCCATTAAGCGGTTCCATCCCGATTGTTGTTTATTAATTTCTTTAGGTTGGTTTTTTTGCATTTGTTGAAATACTGGTTGCCTTGGTTCAGTATTTTCCACAATCAATCCAGGTATCTGTTGACCAGGTGAATAATATTCATAATTTCCTGTTACTGTTTCTTGGACTGGTATGTCAGTATTTACTTCTACTTGTTCGTTATTTAAATGTATACTAGGTATACTATTTGTTGATGCCGTTGCAGATGAACCTTGTCGTTTATGTGTATAAATATGTAGTTGTCGGTTTTCTTTCATTTTAGTATTTTGTTTATTATACAATTGTTGAAAGTGGTCATCTTCTAGATCACTTGTTTTACTGTGTTCACTGTCTGAATCAGTTCTAAATTCGGGTTTCTTTACATTGATCCTTTGGTGTATTTCTGGTATTAAGCTTGGTGACAATGTTTTTACTATTATCTCTGGTTTTCCAGTTCTTGGATTTGTATTGGTATGTTTTTTAATAATTTCTGGGTTTTCTTGTTTCACCCATTCCGTCAAGAATTCCATATGCTTTTTAGCAGCATTTTCTCTATTCTGTTTATCGATATTTGCTTCTGATATACTAAGCAGATTTTGTATAATAACTTGTTTTTCAGTGTTATCTTTAGCTTTGAATTCGTTTAATTTTATATCTAATATTATATCAGTTTCTCCCCGATACTTATTTTCTCTTTCAGTTATCTCATCATGTAAATACTGTTGTGTAGAATATTGTTGTTTGCCCCAATATTTTATAAAATTGTAAACCTTTTCCTTGTCAGTCATATCTGGAGTTCCTTCTCAAATTGATTGTAGTGACAATTCAATTCCTTTTATTATATCAGTATAATGTTTAGCTTTTTGTTTAGACATTCATGCAACCTGGTTATATTGCATTTCCAAGTGTGTTAAATCTCCCATTAATTGAGATAAGTCTTCTTTAAATTGTTTATTTTGAGCATGTTTAATTATTTGCTATTGCAAATCAGAATTCTTTCTTTTCAATGATCCTATCATCATTCCAAATCTTGGTAATACCGGTGTAGTTGGTATTGTAGATATTTTGATCAGTTTATCTGAATATTTATCCATAACATTTGTTATTTTATTTATCATTCTTGATACTTTTATTGCTCTTATTCCTTTCTGTGTTTTAGCTTCTTCCTTATCATAAGGATTTTCTTGGTTTTGCAGAGTTATGTCTGCCATTTGTTTGGTAATATATTCTACTGTTTGTTCTGGGGTATAATGCGTATTATTTTGTATATATATTTCATTTTGTGTGAACAGGTATTTCATTCCTAATATTGGATCTCATTTTTGTGAATCTTCTAATTTTTTTTCAAAGATTTATCTAATTCTCTATCAGATTGCAATATATTATTTGCAAAATATCTGAGTACCTATATTTCATTAACTTGTTCTTTCATGTTCCACTCGGTTTTCTTGGAGTTTCTACTACTGCAGTTTTAGCATATTTAATTATTTTTAAAATATTTTTAAGTCTTGTTGGCCATACATTATATGTGTGTATACATCTTGTCCACTTCCAAATATTGTTGGTTTTAGGATGCATCCATCCGGTAATCATCTTTCTTTAGAGACATTGTTTAAGTAGAATAGTTCTATCTCATTTCCATGTTTCTGAAGTACTTCTTCATAATTTTCAACTGTTTTGCCTACCCCTGCAGCAAAATAATGTTGTGTATTAAAGCAGAACTTTATTCTGTCTTTTGTAATTCCATTTTGTGTTTGTTTGTATCGATACTTTTTATCTATCATATTTCTAATTTCTTTTAATTCTTGCATTGTTGTTCCATAACATCTTACTGATGCTGAGTTTTCTAATAATATAATTATATTGGTTTGTTGTATTCTTTTAAGTATCTCCTTGAGGTTAAGTTTAATTTCCTTTTTGAAATCTTTAGTTTTATCTCACGCGGTTCCTATGTGCAATACATATCTTTTTGCTCCTATATTATGAGCCCTTTGTATTTCTTTAGTGATTCTAATCGTTTGCCATTATATATTTCCTTGACTATTTAAGAGTGTATCACTTAGTGTTAATCTCATTGATACATGTATAATAATTTCTAATTTTGACAGTGAATTCCTGTTAATTATATTTGTATCATTAATCACATCTATTTCTCCTCTTTGTAATGTTAAATAATTTTCAACATGTTCTATATAATTATTTAAGTTTGGTACTGGAATGTATTGTAGGAATGTTTGTACAATATTACAGTTAGTTTGGACTACTGCTTCGACTATCTTATGCCAATAGTCATCACATGTGGGCCCTATTTCTTTTTGTTTGTGCTTGTTTAATTCACATTGTTTTAGGAATATTTGTATAGCAGTCTCTAATATATATTTTCTTGTAAATATATTATTCTGTGGAATGTTTTCTTTTGACCTTTTTCTTGGTTTAAGTACTGTTGACTTTTCATGTATCTTGTTATGATATTATGGTTTATATTGTCGTGGGCATCTTTAGGTATGTTACTATGTCGGTCGCCTTTAAGTTGAGTGCCTTTGTATATTAAATATTGTGGTCTATCCTTATTTGGATATTGTTGTGTGTTCGGCCCCCTATTCTTTAATAAATAGTGATTTTTATATATGTTGGGCGTCTTGTAAGCTTGTCCTTGGTCCAAATAAACACGATTTTTCGAGTTACTAAAACCTAAGTGTTGGTGCCTACGGAGTAAATTATCCCCAGTACCAAAGTACCTTTCAGATGTATTGTCTATACCGTTGTGTCGGCTAAGGTTTCGTTGGTTAATAATAGGTTGGCCATTGATTTTAATGACTTGGTTGAGGACGTTTTTAGTTATTCCAAGTTCAGATTGTGTTTTGTTACTTAATAGTATATATTTAGAATAGGTGTTTAGGATGTCTATTTTTATGTTTGTTGTTAAGAATTCATTAATTTTGATATCCACAAGTATTTTGCCAAGTATTTTACATTATTGCCTACTGCTTATGCAGTTGCGGGTTTAGGTATTAGATTATCAATTTCTAGTTTGTGAGCATGGTTTATTCCCATTATAGTATTAGTAGATCCTTCATCCAATTTAAGTTCCATGGGTATATTATTTATTAATACTATCAGATAGAAGCCTTTTGCTCCTTTAGATTTGTGTGGGTTTATTATAGTTTTATTAGGAAAGTATAGTTTATTGTAAGCGGCAGTATTTATTTCAGAGTTAATAATATCTTTATTTAAAATATATATTTCTTTGTTACATTTGTTATGAAATAAATCTTCTATATAGCCAGTATATTTATATAGAGGTTTTTCAAGAGTATAGGGCTTGCCTCCTAATAAAAATGTGGTTCAGTATTTTCATCGTATTCTTCAGTAATTTGTTTGAGGGTAGATATTTCTCTGTTGCTTAATTTATTATAATTATTTATGCTATTGTTGTAGGTATTCACAGCATTTTTGTATTGCTGATATTCTTGAAATTCAGCATAAGAAGAGTCATTGTTTCTTTGTTTGAAAACTTATTTGTTTCCTGTTTTTTCTGGAAATTATTAGTTTCCATTTTGGATACATTTTTATAGCAATCTTTGGTATAGTGATTATATGAATTGCAATTAGAGCAGGTTGGTTTTCTTTTATTATTTTCTTCATGTATAATTCCTTTTTTATCATCCCATCTTCCTGGGCTAAAGAATAGTTTAAGTGCTTGGTAAGGTGCTCGTTTTTGTTTCATAAAATTTCTAGATTGCCTCTGATTTCTTCTATTTTTGAATTTATCAAAAGAGATATTTGATTTTTGGGAAAATTTGTTTACAATTTGTTCTTGTTGAAATTGTTTAAATGGTTTGGGTTTGAACTCCGTTTTAGGCGTTGTATTGTTTCTACATTTTCCTGGTTTTCTTTGGCTAAACGTTTTCCTTTCTTTTCTTTATAATCATAATTGTTTTTCTTGTAATTTCCACGTCTTTTACTGTAGAATTGTCTCATAGAATTATATTTCTTTAGTTGGGTACATTCCTTAAAGAAATGTCTGGGTTTTCTACAGTTGAAACATTTGGATTGGTTTAGGTCAATAATCTGGTAATTGTTTTGCATTGGTTGATATTTTCTTCGTGGTTTCTCATTATTAAAGATTTCCTTTTCTTAATAGGAATTAGTTTGGTAATTGTTATTATAATTTCTTTGTTGTTTGAAAGGTTTCTTTTGGAAATAATTAATATTCTTTCCTTGGGAATACTTGTTTCTGAAGTATGCTCCTACTTCAGAATCCTTATTCCGCATTTTCGCGTAATAATGCACATGGGCATTATTTCAAAACTCACACTTTTTAATAATTTGGTTTTTTGACTCAAAATAACGCCCATGCGCATCCCGAAATAACGCGCTCCCTTAAATATACCATATTACATATTTGATCGAATTTTTCAGGATAAGTTCATTAATAAAACTTGGACTTCCTCTTGTAACCCAAATTTGTCAAAATGATTCGAATTACCGCACATGCATGTCCCGAAATAATGCGCAGGGTCTCAAAATAATGCGCATCTGCGCGTTATTATGCGCAAATACAGTAATATTCATATGCTTTATGAAGTGCTTTCTAGAATTTTACTTCTGTATTAATATCTGGGTCATATAATTTTATTTGACTCCAATAATTTTCATTTGGATGTCTTCCTGATGGTAATGCTTGCATTATTCGAAGTTTTAATCCTGTTAAGAAGTCTTGTTTATAATGTGCTAGTTCTATTTGTCGAATGAATTCATCAACAAAGTTTTCATCTTCGTATGCATTGATAGGATATTTTGTTTTGAATCCTAATTGTAAGAATTGTTTTTGTGATTCCAATGTGTATTCAGTTGTGATGTTTTGTTGGTCTATCCATAATCTGAATGATATCTGAACAGATTCTGGTGGGGTTGCTGTTGGGTCAAAGAGTTGTAAATTATCTTGTCCTGGTAATTTATCAGTACCGGTATTGGTTGTGGTATATTTATGGTTTAATTCTTTTGGAAATCCTGTTGGATTTAATAACGTTGCATTTGCTTTATCAAGGTCATTTCCACAGGCTGTATCATGGCTGCATTCCCAGTTATGTTGCGGTATCCTTTTTCCATTATTAAAGTCACTTAGAAAGTAGCATGTAAACAATGCTGCTTTTCTTTGATATTTTCTGTACAAATCTTCTGTAAAACATTGTATTACTATT
>CAJVPY010005085.1:0-11850 GCA_910591965.1 Dentiscutata erythropus
ACAAAGAGCATTTGATGGAATTCTATTTGATGATTGTCTTGCATCAAGAATAGCCTTTGGATCAAGACCTAAATGTTCAGGACCTGATTGTTATATTAAATTAGCTATGAAATGTATGGACAAAGATCATGATAAACGACCTAGCGCAACAGAAATTATTGAAATAACCACTCGTTGGTTAGATGAAATGAATCAAGAAGATGATAATGAAATTAAAAATCAAGTTTTGGAAGCTGATAAGATTAAAATAGAACCAATTGAACAAATACATTCACAAGACATATATGTTAGCAAGTTGTATGATATGAAAAAAATTTTAGATTACGTTAGTAAATCAATTGATACAGTAGAAATCTAAAATTTGTTTTTATATTAAATTATATAAAGTACGTGTTTATTTTTATTTCTGCATTTTATTAACTTTTAAATGTTTTTATTGATTTTTTCGAAATGTAATTACAATCATTATCCTAGATAATCACACAGTTTGGCATAGTGCCGAGAATTTTTTTAAAAAAAATGTGCTTATAATTAGTTGTGAATACAGAAGTTTTTTTTTATGGCCTAAACTTATGATGTAATTAGAGGGGATGACTACTGTATATTAATGTTAACTGTACGAGATTTCTATTTATCCATGAGTTACCTGAGTTAACAAGGTGCAATTCAGGATGCCAGCACACGTCTCATCGTTCTAAAACACTAGAGTAATTTCCCTCTATAATTGTATTATTATTTTTATTTATCTTGTCTATATTTTAAAAAAGCTCTTTATTGATTGTAATAAGTGTTTTGTTTAGCTTTTTCAACGTCAATTCTGCGCTTAAGAGCAAAAATTTATTAAACAAGTATCAAATAAACCGATATACACAGGAATTATTTATTTTTATGTATATTTAAAATGCATTGATATAAATATTTTACTATAATATAGTTAAATAATTTCGTTTATACGTACGGCAAAAATATGAATAATTAAAAGCGTGAAGGATTACACATTACACGGGTAAGTCTTGGATAATTTTCATCTCTCTTTGGCAATTCGAAATAGTTACTAATAATCTTCTACCATTCAAATTTCTTCTTTGATCTCGGTTTCCGCGGTTAAACTGCATTTGCCACTCTTGAAAATGAATTTTTATTTCTATTACTAACATGTTGCAGTTGTTGTGACAACATTTTGCGATATTTGAATAACAAAAATTTCTTATTGACATTGATTTCACACTTCACTTTCAATATTAAAGAATATAAGTAATAATTTTGATAATAAAGAATAGACCATAAAAAGAGGCTGTCTGTATTGGGAATATTGACTTATTTAAAGGACTTACACACAATATTAAAATTGATTTCATTTTGTTTACAACAGGATACTTGTTGTTTATTACAACTTCCGAAAGTATGATTCGAAACTGTTATATGATGTAAATGAAGAGATTTCAATCAAAATTTGGTATTAATCGCTGGGAATCAAGACTTGTGGACACGTAGAACTTGATTAGAATATGCTTTAACAATGAATACAATAATTAAGTTAAAAAAGATGACATAACGTTAATTGGATAACATATTTGTAATCAATGAATGCATTGTAAATGTTATTTGATATTATTAAGTTTTTTGAAGTTTGAGAAAATACCATAATATCATTATTTATATGATAAAATAATTAATATAATATTTATCAGATTATTGAGAGCATCAATAAATTTTTTTCAATTTATCTAGTCATGTTGCCAATTCATGTTATCAGTTTATTATTGTTAATGTTTATAATGTGAAAACCGATTTAGAAAAAGATAAATGCATTTCATTATGAGTAATATGAAGTCGATATTATATTTTATTTATAAAATCATTTTAGAATCTTTGACATCTCAATCTTGACAGTATGCAGTTAACGCCTCCATTTGTGCAGTAAACCTTCTAGTTTAATATAAATGAGGCAATTCAAGCTCAATTTTTTAATTCTTTATTTAATTTTTATTCGTTTATTAGGAACCAAAGGATTTTACAACGAACGAGACCAAAGTTCTTTTATGTTTTTACAAATGTTGTGAAAGTCGAAAGAAATACTCAAAATAGTGTTAATTAATCGTTTTCGTTATTACAGTATTATAATTATTGTAACTGTCACGAATGGCGCATATTTTGTGAATGTTGCAGCTATTCAAATTTTAGGTATATTTTATATTAGTGTTATAAAAAGCGTCATTGCACCCTTTCTTGCGTTGCATCTTCATAGTACGTATGGTGTTAGAGTATCAGGATTTTTTAATTCAAAAAGAACTTATCAAAGATTTATTTTAGGAAGCGCAAATTCTAAAAAGCAGATTTCTTAATACACTTATTCCACTTAAAGTTTCGGTCCAAAGTTTATTTTTATTACAAAGAAAATAAAATTAGATGTAAAAAAAAATTAGATTGCATTGAAGATAAGCCAAAATTATCATCATTCTCGATAGTAACTTATTAATGATGTATAGTTTTTAGGGTATAATTGAAGTTTAAATTCCCCGCCAATGCAGAAATCTAAAAACTATATCTTTCATTGTATTACTGTATTATATATTAGTCGTTGTAATAAATGGGGAGAATATTGATACCGTACTGATAGACTCAATTGATGCTTGGGAATTTTCCTCCGGACTTTGTTGGATATAACCTTATTATCTAGCTATTTGTAGCTCTAGTTGATCATATATTTAAGTAATTCTCTCAGATATCTGCGAAAGTCTCCTTTATCAGATCACTTCATAAATCATAAGACAAACATACTAATTCTTGATTAAACCGATGGTGAAATGATGTATAGTAAAAAAAATCCCATAAATTCTTGACTATAGTATAATTTTACATCAATGTTTGCAGATTCAGCTACTATAAAAAAAAAACCAAAACGCCTTGTGTTAATGAATCAAACTTGCCAGTATAGTATAGATAAAATCGATATATTTGATATTCATATAAAACCACTATAAGAGTGCTGTTTTTGTTCTAAAAAAAAATTTTTTTAGCGAATCAACACACTAATATTTAGTTCTCTATTTCCTTAACTGGTTGAAGACTTTTTTTTTTGATCTTATAAAAAAATTTTCTTAACATGGCTACAAAAAGTCCTGTACGATGTGGAATATTTATGTACTGCATTTTCATGTTTTTATATTATGCTGACGGTAAAATGAAATATATGTAAAATAAGTAAAAAAAAATATACGTATATATATATTAACGTTATTATAACATGTTTTCTTAAATATATTAATTTAGCCAACACATGCTCAGGAAGCATTCAAGTACGAGCAATGTCAGACATGGAACCAATAAAATCATGTAAAAGTTTTGCTGGAACGATATTGATATCCTCACTCCCAATTTCTGATTTGGTCATTCCTGATATACAAAGCTTTGAGGGTACAATAGATATCAATTCTAACGAAAATATACGACGAATCTCAATGCCAAATTTAGTATCAGCCACACGTATTTCGATCTCAAATCAAACCATGTTATCCACTTTGGAATTCCCTTCTATTCAAAAAATTGATACATTAACGATTAAAAAATTACCAAGTTTAACCGATTTAAGTTTCCCTACTATGTTAAATGAGACAAAGAATTTAGAGATATCAGAAACGGGTGCAAGAGGAATTCTCGTATTGAGAGTAAAGAAAATGTCAACTCTGCGAGTAGAAAATAATAAGCTGCTAGAATTTTTGCAAGCTCCAAATATGAAAAGCGTTGATACGATTTATCTTACAGAAAATGGAAAGGGGAAATTTGATTTTACCGTAAGTTACTATTTTAAAGATTTCAATATAAAAAAGATGTATTCTTTACATAATTGTATTATTTAATTTTTTTTTAAAAAAAGGCTCCATATTTGAACAATGTAAATGACTTGACGGTTAAAAGTGTGGGCTCGCTTAGCTTACCATCTCTTTCTACGGTATCTAATAACCTCGTGGCATCAGAAAACAGCTTTTCTTCTTTCACACTCCAAAACCTCCGTTCTGTAACTGGTGGCATGACAATAGACAGCAACCAAAACCTCAAATCTACAAATTTCCAAGAACTTCAAACTATTGGTTCTTCATTAGTAATATCTAATAATCCATCTCTCGAAAAAGTCAATGGATTTCCAAAGTTAGAGCGGATAGGTGGATCAGCAGACATTACAGGATCATTTTCCGAGCTCGAAGTATCAAAGTTAAATGAAATTAAAGGCGGAATAAATGTACAAACAAAATCTGAACGATTTAGATGCGAGGAAGTTGACAAGTTTAAAAATGAAGGTGTCGTTAAAGGGGATACAACTGTTTGTTTATCAGGCATTAAAGAACCGAAAAGTGTTTTGGCACAGCCTCAAACAGGAATTCCAGTGAATAATAAAACGGTTGGAGGTGAGACAAATAAAGGAAAGGCGACAAATACTTCATCAACTGGGAATAAAACATTACTTCATAGTGATGGTGCTAAACATAAGATAAATAACTTTGATGTTCTTTGTAGAATAATGATTGCCTTAATTATTGTTTACAATCTCTACGAAATTTAGGCTTAAAAAAGGTTATTTTTTTTTAATGTATTAATTTTATTATGTATTAATTTATTTTGAAAATAGACAAGTACTTGTGACTTCTATTACATATTACATAATTATACGCAATAAAATATTTAATGGAATCTTAAGCCGTGTAGCGATAAAATTGATTTTTGTTGTCCGTGAGACTTTTTTTTACAAAAAACTTTGCTTATTTCGTTTGTTTGTTCTATGCAACAAGGAACGCGTAACTTATGTATCTCTTAATTCCGTCACTGCGCAATACCCTTTTCACTTTATTTCATTAGCATTAATTTACTTGCGCATACTCTACAGAATAAAGATTATACAGAAAATAAAAAAATAAGCCACAATACTGTATCTCACATATAATAAAGAGGAAATTTCAACAAAGGAATTGATTGGCAATTTTTGTTGAAAATTTCCTTATTTGAATTCATCCACACGATATCTTTTATCTGGTTAATGTAATTCTTAACATGAATCGAATTTATGATTTACGTTAAAATAAAAAAATTGTACCAATAATCGGCACAACAAGGAACGATTATTTAATTGTTAATTCATCCATAACATTTTTTCTTTATTAAAAAAGGAATCGAATTTTCTTTACTAGCATAGCTCAATAAACGAGAATTAATAAACTTACTTGACCTTATCTGTAAAATTTATCCATCTTCGGCTATAGTCGAATTTTTCATGTGGCGATGGTACGTACGTAATTTATGGAAGGGTATAAAATTATAAGCACGTGTAACGGTAAATATATATTTTTACATTAATATTACTGTATTAACGTTACTGTACATATTTTTAAATGATGGCTTAACTATAAACAGCAAAGCCATAAACTTGTTTGATAAACAAGATCATATTTTAACAATGGAGATGTTCGAATCTATTATTAATCGGCATAAAATTTGTAAACTTTTTTAAGATCTTGGAAAAAATATCAACCTTCTCTTGCTTTATTTGTTTACAAGTTCAAATAGTAAATTTTAACAATCCCCATAATAAGTATTTTTCACCCAAATAAAGTCATAGCAAAATCTAATTATATGCACATACGTATACAGTTACTTTTACAATGACTTTATTTAATTAACAAACAAATGATCATAATAAACATTCTTCATATAATCATCACGTGCGCATTACTTTTACCGCGACTTACATTCTCTTTAAGAACTTTAACTTATGCAGAGTCTAATCTTTTTCCCGTAGAGTTTGACACCACAATTGATGGTACCGCAATAATTCGTCTACAACAGCGCCTTCCAAACAGCCAATGTGCTGAATCAAGAGTTATAATGAGATATATTCTACCTAATGGAGTATTAGTGTCAAACGATGTAGATTTTCAATTTGATCCTATTAATTTTTGTCCAGTGGATAGAATTGAGATTCATCCATTAATAGGAAAGTTTAGTTTGCTATCGTATTTAAATTCTACGAACCCAGGAAGTACTGGAAATGTATTAGTACAATATGCGGCCATGATAATTAACCAAGATGGGAAAGTGGTTCAAAAGTTAGTATTCTTTTAAATTAAAAAAATTTGCGATGAAAGCGATACAGTATTTCTATATTACAAAATTTTAAAAATAATTATTGTAGTAATTTTCCTCCATTAAACGCTCCATTCATGTCGAATATGTCTGCAAAGGCAAAAATTGTTTCAAATAGTAATGGTGATGTTTTATGGACATTTAAAGCTGATAATAACGATTCGATTACTTATGTTAAGTTTAGTACGCAGTAAGTTTTCTTAATATTCAATCTTATTTTAAGTTTTAAAGTTAAATCTTATTAATATTCAAAATAACCACAAACTTTAAATTTCAGAAGACTAAATAGTGCAATAATTGATCCTATTACACCACCAACATTCATGATAGCTGTGAATGGGATATTTCAAACATCAACCGATCTCGAACTTCAAAATTATACCACCTTTTCTACATTTTATGGTCATTTTGCGATCGTTTTCACTGCTAGATATGGTACTTCTACTGTAACAACATCCCAATTGTCCGCTTTTTGTACTTTTCTAATTGCAGAGACAAACAATCTCATAGATCATCCATTAATAATATACAATCCTAATACCACATTAACATCATTAGAAATTATGAAATGTGGTGAATCGTCATTTGAAGGGACAGCATTTAAATGTTTACTGACAGCCACTCAAAGTATTGGTAATTCAATCTCCAGGACACAAGTTTCATTTTTATTAACAGGTTTTATCACAAAAACAAATTCAATTCCTATTGGTAATACTTTAACAAATTCTATAAAAACAATATTTTTTAATCCTTTATATTTTGGTGGATATTTACAAAGAATTTATTTAAATAGTAGTGAAATTATTGGAAATATTTTTGATATTAATGATAATTTAAAAGGAAATTGGGATTTATCTTTTACTAATGTAAATTTTAGTAATATTGTAATTAATGGTGGAACAAATGGAGATGATGGTGGTGTAGGTGTATTTAGAAACAATACTGTTATTTTAGTCCTGGGTGATGGTGGAAACGGTGTATCATGGAGTGTGGTAACGACCGATGTTATTAAAATTTATAATCCAAGTAATAACATTCTATTAATTATCAAGAAAATTATATATATACGTATCTTTATTATTATTTATTTATTAACTGCGAATTTCTTTTTTTCTCAAAATCAAAAAAGGTCAACCTCTAATAAATCCAAACATAGCATCAACTTCTTTATCTATAAACGCTACAGCTCCGCAAGATACAACTCCCTTATCCATTACATTTTCTAAACCTATTTCATTATCTACCGGAAATATTTCAATATTTCAATTTATTTCTTCATCAAATAATTTAAATAGTGGTTCGTTGCTACGACAAACATTTTCTGGCAACTCAACATTCTGTACATTAGATTCTTCTAAAACCGTAGTTACTATCACAATATTACAGAGTACATTTAATCAACCAAAATCAGTGTATTTTATTAAAATTGATGATGGATTCGTAAGAAATATGGCGACTGATATGGCGCTCGTTGGCGTTGTCGACGGTTTTTGGACTATTTTAACTAGTGAGTTATTTATCATAATTTTAATTTGATTAAATTCTAACAAATAATCTTATTAAATAATTGCGTTAATTTTTATTTTTATTTTTTATGTTTGTTTTTTGTAGTTGATTATTCTGATTCATATTCACGTTAGTATCAATAGTTTAATTTGTTTTTTTTCTAATATAGTAATTTAAACATATTATCATTGTCAATATATATATTTTTTCAGATTCAGCAACAGCTTACATAAAACTTTCAAACGACCTCTTCAATATCTTGGCTACAAATTTTTCCCAGTTAATTCCTCAATTTCTATCACAAATTGCACAGGTTACCCCTGTTTCGCTAACTCGATTATCAATTCCATCCAATTTTAAATTTGCTTCGATTAATTCAACTCAAAATGATTTAAAAATACTTATTATAATCGGAACTGAAATAAATGGTGAAGTGAGAAGTGCAAAGGTAATAAGTGATTTAGATACTTTAATTAGAAATCGTGATATTTCTCCTGTAGGAATGATGAATTTGACAGCTGGAATTGATAAAAATTTTGGTGTTCAATGGAATTGTGAGTATTTTTAAAAGTGTTAATATTGAGAATTATTTTAAAATGACATCTATGTGACTCATTTTTCTTGATAAAAAAGCAAATGTATTCCAAGAATATAAATTCTTATTACTCGGGTTGCTTTTGGGAGTTTTTGTTATAGTAATAATTTGGTACATTGTGACTAGAAAACAGAGAGATGTAAATTCATTAATTCGATCTCATCTTGATTAATTTTGTATATTATCCATAATTCTAATATTATTCTTTGAATTTAAAAGGGAAACAAGTATACAATTCTAAAATTAATGTTAATTTTAACGGATTTTATATTGGATATACTATTTATCTGGTTTCATGGGCGGGATGTCGATGGGATATTTTCTCCAAGGTTTGTCAAAATTGTCAAAAAATTGAGTTACCTTAAAATTTTTTACTAACCGTTTACATATTTATTTTTAAAATTAAAATTTTATAAAACTAGTATCATTCTAATTTTCGTACCCTTATCTATATACACTACTTTTTCAGTTTTATTCATTCTTCATGAAATGTCTGAAAACCCCCTTTTTCATGATTATTATCATCGTCACATTTTTTTAACTATTTTAACTACCTTATTTTCTTGTATTAATTCAGAATTTTTTCATTTACTTGATTCTCATTTATTTACATCCAAAACTGATCAAAAACCTAAAATGAAAACAATGGAAGAAATACCAGGAGAATGGACATATATTGAGGATGATGAGAATGAACATAAAAATTTTTTTAAAACATTACAATGGATATTCACAAATCTTTTTAAAGCTACCTATAGTGAAACAGCTTTAATGTGGTTATGGTGGATGAGTGTTCTCGGTGTATTTATGCAAGATTTAGGACAGCTTGTTATTCAGGTAATTTGGTTTTGTTTTAATCATGCTTTGTCTTAAAAAAAGTTTATCATTATTGTTGTTTTTATTTAATTTTATTTATATTTGTAGATATTGTATAAACAAAATACGATAGTATATTATATTATACCATTACTTACACTTATAACATCATCAACAATGGTAGCGGTAAATTTAATAAGCTGGATTTGGCAAACTGTCAAGTATTTAAATAATAGAAGAAAGAGAACATTTTCTATATCTGATGAAGGAACGAGTATTCATACATGAAAATATAGATTGAACTATGTTATTATTTGGAATAATTCTAAATTTTGTAATTTTTTTATTTGTTTATTTATTTATTTGTTGAAAAATTATTTTACATAAATAAAAATTTTGCAGTTTAGTTTAGAATGATTTAGATAAAATCGTAAATATTATTTCTGATATACAGTATCAAACAAATGACATTATAGAACAAACTACTCTTGCTAAATAACTTAAATAATTAGTCTTGTAAAAAATTATCTTTGCGCATAAATTAGATGATCTTGTAAGAAATCACCTTTGATGGTCTTTCATAAAACAAAAATTCGATCGAAAAAGATTTATCTCTTATTATTGAGAACATCAGGTACTAGATAGCAAGCCAAAATATATGGCTACTAACCACTGGGAAAGCGCTTTTAACTCCAAAACAAATTATAAATATATAAACAATGTGTTTCAATTAGCAACTGAACAAAGATTAATACTCAATAATTGCACTAACGTATACTGGAACATCGGAATCTTTATATTTGTATCGAATAGAGAGAACAAGCAAAGATCTCAATTTTGGCCACTAAACCCACGACTTCCATCGACAACATCATAAATTCGCTAGATCACTTGATCCATTCAATACTCAACTCAGATCGATTATAAAAAATTTGTATATTCAAATATTGCTAATATTGTTAACACAACCGCTAATAATAAAATTTCTAAATGTTGTTAATAAGAACGAAAATTCATTTTCAAGAGTTGGCAAACGCAGTTTAAACAAAAGGATCATGAAATATCGGATTCGAGATTAAAGGAGAAAATTAAATTGTAGAAGTTTTATTAATAACTATTTTGGATTGTTTAATGAGATGGAAGCTATTCAAGACTTACGCGTGTAATCTTTCACACTTTTAATTACACATATTTCCGTAATACGGAAAACAAATAATTTATCTTTTGTACTTCATAATTTATTCTCAATTTAATACGAATACAGATATATAAAAATAATAATTATTAGTGCTTATCGGCTTATTTGATATTTTGAAAATAAACTGTATAAAAAATTTAAATCTAGACAAAAACAAATAAAATAAATGTTGAGTGATAGAAAAATTACTCGGATATTTTAGGATAGTGGAGAACGCAAGCTTGTATCTTGAAATGACATTCTTGTTAAGTTAGACAACTCATGGATGAATAGAAATCTCGTATATTAACCTTCATATAGTCATCCCCCTAATTACATCATATAAGAAAAAATCTCTATATACGCAACTATTTATAAGCATATTTTTTTAAAAATTATCAGTACTATGCCAAACTGTGTGATTATAGGAGAATGATTGCATTATCATTTTGAAAAAAAATCAATAAGATAATAAAAAGCAGAAATAAAAAACACATACTTTATTTAATTTAATTTAAAAATAAGTTTATATTTCACTCAAATTCTATTACACTAATCGGCTTGCTAAAATACTCTGAAATTTTTTTCGTATCATATTGTTTGCTAGCATAGATGTCTTGTGAATGTATTTGTTCAATTGGTTCTATTTTAATTTTATCAGCTTCCAAAATTTGATTTTTAATTTCATTATCACCTTCTTGATCCATTTCATCTAACCAACGAGTGGTTATTTCAATAATTTCTGTTGCGCTAGGTCGTTTATCATGTTCTTTATCCATACATTTTATAGCTAATTTAATATAACAATCAGGTCCTAAACATTTAGGTCTTGATCCATAGACTATTCTTGATGCAAGGCAATCATCAAATAGAATCCCATCAAATGCTCTTTGTCCGGTCGAAATTTCTGTCATGACGACTCCAAGACTGTAAATATCTGACGCTTGAGTGTACGGTTGACCCATCAAAATCTCAGGTGCTATATATGGTAGAACTCCACAAATTTTTCCCTCCTTTACTTTTCCAGCAAGTCCAAGATCTGTGATATATGCGGTATGCAAAACCTGCCATTGCAAAATATTACCACTGTGTAAATCTCTATGAACGAGTTCTTGCGAATGAATTGACTCGAGATCCAAAGCTATACTTTGCAAAAGATTCAATTTATATTTCCATACTAATTTTGATACTTGTACAAGACTTTGTCGTAACGAACCTGATGCATAATTCAAAACAATAATATAGTCACCAGAATTATTTCTTGATACTCCATAACATTCCAAGAATGAAGGATTCTTGTAACCAATTTCACAGTAATTCTTCAATTCCTGGATAAATTCTTGCTCATTTTCGTTTGAATCACGAATCACTTTAAGTGCAACATTACGTTGTGTATTATTAATTCTATCTTCCCAACGTGCGTAATATACAGTTGCAAATCCTCCTTTTCCCAATTCCTGGATACCTCTGAAATCATTATAATCAATCCAGGATAATTTAAATCTCTCATCATCCAATATTCTCTTAGGTTCAGGATTAATATTATCTGGTGATTTATTAGTTTTCAAAAGACTTCTATATTTTGCAAACCAATAATTTGCACTTTGAATATCTTTCTTTG
>CAJVPY010005086.1:0-11850 GCA_910591965.1 Dentiscutata erythropus
ATGATAAATGATTGTGATTGCGATCACGATTGCTCATAAATCTGAGTTTACACAAGTTCAAATTTATGATAATTGGCCGGCTTTAGCAATTACGATCACAATCACAATTATTTATCATAAAAAAATTAATCATAGGGCTATATAATTTTACAAACCGCAATAATATTCTCTTAAGTTCAGGATCTGGTGATTTATTGTTTCAAATTCTATATTTTTGGAACTAATAATTTGCCTTTTTAATATCTCTCTTTGTGCTCAATAATATAGAGCAACATTAATAATTGCTCTGTTAATATCCATATTAGCAAATTTTTCAAAGCATTCGAATGCTTTATTATAATCTTGATTAATCCCGTGTCCACATTCATAATAAAAGCCTATTTCCAATTTAAATGCTTTTGGTTAATTTTTTTTTTTACTCAATTTTCTAACTCAGCTCTCATATCTTTTTCATCTTTAATACATACCAATACTTAATAGGTATTTGGCTGCTTATTACATATAATTTTCCAGCCCAATAATTTTATTATTAGGCAAAGTAGATAGTCAAAAGTAGACTATTGTCTCAGTTCAATAATTTTTTATTGGCAGGTAAATTATAGTAAATGGCTTGGTTTTTTTTTTTATTTTTGGATTTTTTTTTTAATTTTCTTATTTTCAGAATTTTTTTTTTTAAAGTTATATTAGAGATATCTGGGTCCTATTTATATGTGGCTTCTGAAGCCCAAAAAGTGAACGAAGAATTTAAAGAAAATAAGTTTGTCTATATAATGGTGTAAAGAATAAAGTTTAAATTTTTAATATATGAAATTTTTTACCGGGTATCCGGGTTCTAAAAAATAAAATTTTTAAATAAAATTTTTTTATTAAAAAAATTTTTTTAAAAAAAAATTAAAATCTGGGTTGCCGAGTCACAAAAGGTTACTTGGTGATATGAAAACCAATAGTATAAGTTTGTATGGCCTAAGTTTAAAATAAGATAAAAAAGCAAAGTTAAAAGAATCTTGTTCATGAAAATAGCCTTTCATTTCATATTCTATAATACTCACAATACAATAGATCTTTATATTTTGCCGATTTATAAAGTTATTTTTATATAATATAAATATTCTTAACAAGTTTACTTTGATTTTAAAAGCTTTTTAACAAAAAATAAATAAAGTACTAAAATATTGTAATTACGTTTTATTGTTAAAGATGAACTGTATTAAATCAAAAGATATACTACACGAACTTATAATTCAAATAGTTAATATCATATTACTGTATTAATTCTGTATATTGTATTAATCAAATTAATAAAATATTTTAGTGTAAATTTTGTTTTTTTTGAAAATAATATTATTACATATAATTAATTTTTTGTGTCTGTTTTTTTTGTCAAATTCATTTCCTTTCTTAACACCAGGCCTATATTATGAATTGATGTAAAGTGTTGTTCATGCTATAAATTATAACACAGCAAACGTATAAATAATTGAAAGAATATAATTTTATTATGGATATAGGTTGTTATATATTAAAAAAAACCTTATTAGCAAATTGAAATCTATATACTACAAAATAGTTTTTCTTAATTTATTTTATATTTTTATAAGATACCCTTCTTTCAAAGATGCATTTTACAGAAAGTTTCCACTCATGTGTATCTAACAAGCTATTTTTACATCAAGGTTTTAAAAACTCAAAAAGAATATTAAAAAAGAAAACAAAACAATTGCCTATCTTCGAAGAGATCTCACATTACTTGGTAATTTTAGTTTTTCATATTCTTTATACTATTTGCTTTGTTAAAACTCTGGCAACCTATTTGTTTTAAAAATATTATATGTTGTTACTAAGGCTTGGGGAAAAATTTTAAAAATGTGATTTCATCAATTTGCATAATTTATGAAAATCATATGATAAAAAATTATATGTAATATCTCGATTGACTGATATATAACCTCTTTATATTAAGCATCGCCAATCAGATTTATACCTTTATTATCTCATTCATTGTATTTATATCTATGTACAGTACTTCATATTATCAGTTATTCTAAATCAGGATTATTACTTAATTCTGAGCCTGTATGCTTTAATGTTTTTGATTAGTCATATATAACTAAAATGTAATTCCTGCAATTGTTGTAACATTTTGATTATTTGCATTAATGTCATCATAAATTGATTATCAATATGTAAAATCAAGATTACATCCTGTATATCACATAATTTTTACAATAATAGGTAACAGAATTTTCATATAACTTAAAATTATTATAGTTCTAATATAAACTAATTCAACCCTAACTATTTCTTCAGAGTTTGTCCATTTAAATACTTTTAAATGTATTATGATATTCTGAAATCTTTATTATGATATTCTCAATGAACTACTTATTGTGACATTATCAATTATCTGCATAATTGCCAAATTTGTATCTATAAATTTATAATCAAATTGTAAATTAATAATCGATATGTGAAAAATTAATTATTCTAATATAAACAGTTTTATACATGAACTTAGTATTATCTATTTATGATTTTGAGTGCTGCAAAGGCAAAAGCTTTAATTTCTAAAATTTCATTCTTGAAAGCAGGATTTAAGCTTTCACTTTGTAGCATTTAATTTTAAAAAAATCAATATTCATTAATAAAACCAACTCCAACTAAATATTATATTCTGCTAACTAACAAGTAAGTCTGTAACAAGCTTTTTTATAGTAACTCAATAATTCTAATATAAATGAACTTAACTGTAATTACTAGGATAGCAAATGGAAATTACAATATTTGGGTATAAACTATATATCTTGGTTACTGAAATATAGATTAAGCTCTGTAACAAAAATTCTTTATAGATAAAAGAATTCATAATAATTCCAGTACAAACTAACATGTACTGTATAGTTACTAAAATAATGAATAAGTTTTATAACAGAATTTTGTATAATAGAAACCAAGATAATTTTAATGCAAATTAGCTTGATTTTAACAACTACTGTAACCACTAGAATAGTAAGTTTTGTAGCAGAATTTTTTACTGTAATTCATATAATAATTATAATCAAAGCTTAACTATATAGAAATTATGATAATTTCAATAAAACAAACTTACTACTACTTTGGTTACTAGGAATATAGTGTATGTTTTGTTACAAAATTCTTTATTTTTATAGTTAAATAAAATAGAAACTATGACAATTCCAAATATACTGTGTAGTTACAAAAAGAGTAAATAAGTTTTGTAACAGTATTTTGTATAATAGGATTCAAGATAATTTTAATGCAATTAGCCCGATCTTAACCACTATGGAGTTTCTAAAATGATGAGTTTTGTAACAGAATTTTTTTATAGTAATTCATTATAGAATCACAATAATTTAAATAACAAACTAACTTAATATTAACTATATAGAAATCGTGATAATCCCAATGCAAACAAACTTACAAAATAATTTGATTATTAGAATAAAGAGTAAGTTCATTAACAAAATTCTTTATAGATGAAAGTAATGATAATTCCAATACAAACTAACACATACTATGTGGTCACTGAAATAGCAATTAAGTTTCTGTAACATAATCGAAATCAAGATAATTTTAATACTTGATCTTAACAACTAAGTAATTACTAAAATGGTAAGTTTTGTAACATAATTTTTTACTGTAATTCATAATAGAAATCACACAAAATTCCAATAATCAATCTAACTATACAAAATTTGCAATAATTCCAATGTAAACAAACTTTACTACATACTTTAGTTACTTGAGATAGAGTGTAAGTTTAGTTATAATAGAAATAATAGTAATTTGATTGGTTACTAAAATAACGAATAGGTTCTGTAACAGTATTTTGTATAGTAAAAATTAAGATAATTCTAATGCAAATTAGCCCGATTTTAACTACTATTATAATCACTAGAATAGTAAGTTTGTAACAGTATTTTTACAGTAATTCATGACAGGAATTACAATAATTCCAATAACAAACTAACTCAATTTTAGCTACCGTAAAGTGCCATACGGTAGATCCCCCTATGAGATATACCCTGTGATGATTTGTGAGCTTAAATTTGATTTATATCCGGGTACAATCATGGTAAAGTTCAATGAGTAATACCCCTATGCTTTGGGGAATACCTGGGATACAATTTTCGTACAATATACTCTTCTACTTAAGTACCTAGTTACAGCTTAAGACATTATTTTCTGGAATTATACCTCTGATCAATATAATATACCCTCTACTTAGGTACCCCAAAATAATTCTCATGCAAACTAACTCATTTTTAACTATATATTGTGGTCACCTGAATAGCAATTAAGTTCTATGATAGAAATTTCTATGCTAAAAATTAAAACTAACTCAACCTTAAATATGTAAGAATCATAATAATCCTAATATTCAATCATATATACTTTGTTTAAAGCAACTCATTATAGAAATTATGATAATTCTAATGCTTAATTTTAACTATGCATTAGAATTATCAAAGTGGCAAGTAAGTGCAGCAGCAAAATTTTTATAATAGAAATCATAATAATTTTAATACAACTAATTTGATCCTAATCGCATATTGTAAGTTCAGAGACAGAATGTTTTTATAGAAATAAAAGTAATTTAAATATAACTAACTCTATTTTAATTACATAGAAATGATATGCAATAACAAAACATATGTATTCACTAGAAGAGTAAATTTTTAATAATATTTCTATAGTAACTCATCATAGAAGTTATAATAATTATAATACAAACTAACTTGACCTTTTACTATGTATTGAAGTCAATAGAATAACAAGTAAGTTCTGCAACAAAATTTTTTGTGGTACTCATAATAATTTTCAATATAAACTAACTTTATTACTATCGTATTTATTGACAACATATGTAGTCACTGAATAGCAAATAAGTTTTATAACAGAATTTTTACAATAACTTAGGATAATTACAATAATTTCAATCATGTTGAGTAAATTGTAGCCAAATTTTTATAATAATTCGTAATAGAATTACAATATTCTAATACAAACTAATTTTACCACTGTAATATCAAAATTCTTTAGCAGAATTTTTTACAGTAACTCATAATAGAAATTATGATATTCAATACAAACTAGCTCAACCTTAAATACATAAAAATTACAATTATCCCAATGCAAACTAACCTTAAATCACCATACTGTGATCACCAGAATAGTGATAAGTTTTATACAAAATATTTTACGGCATATGATGCAAAAATTAGTATGTTTATGATGGAATTTTTACATACAGTACCCCTCCCAAAACCGATCCTGGCAAAACCGATAACCTGCTATAACCGATAAAAAATTGATCCACCATGTCTGTTCCATAATTAAAATCCGATAACCTGCCATTTCTGATAACCGATACCCAAAAGACCAGATATCTATAAGATATCGGTTTTGACAGGTAATATAAATCGATTTGATTGGCTAAAATCGGGTATTGTGCAGCAGATTATATATATAAAGAAATATAATCCAGCCAATTAAATTTATTTGTGATCATGTGACAGCAGCCCATAATCAATTTTTAAATCCGATAACCTCTCAAAACCGATGCAAAAGCTGTCCACCATGCGTATCGGATTTGAGAGGGTGTACTGTAATTGCATAATTAAAATACTAAATAAGATGTAGTAAAATCTTAATAGTAACTCAAGAGATTATAAACAAACTACATAGACAACCTTAACTACACAGAATCATGATAATTTACTGCAAACACTCAATCGCATAATTTGATCGCTAAAATTTCAAGTTCTGTAACTAAATTTTTTAAGCATCTACTGATAGAAATTAATATAAACCAACTCAATCTTAGATCACTATGGTTACCGGAACAAGTGTAAGCTCTGTAATAATTTTTATAACAATTCACAATGGAAATCACAATAATACTAATATGTTAATTTTAACTCAATCTTAACGCTGTGTACTATATTAGCAGGTTATGTAACAAAATTTCTTACAGTAATTATCCTAATACAAATCAACTCAAACTATACACTAAAATAGCAAGTAAGTTTCATAACAGAATTTTATATGCTAGAAGTTATTATAGAAGTTATGATAATCACAATGCAATCTAACACAACTTTACTAATACTATGGTAACTAAAATAACGGACAAGTTCTATAACAGGATTTTTTATGATGACTCACTATAGAAATTATGATATTCGAATGCAAATTAAAGCAACCTTAACTGCATAAAAGTCATAACAGTTCCAACATGAACTCATCAATAATTAATTATATCCTGTAGTTACCGAGATAGTAAGTAATCTTCTATAACAAATTTTTTTGTAGTAACTTGAGAAATCAAAATTTTAGTACGATCTAACTCAATCTAAATTACATCTTGTGGTTACCTTGATAGTGAGTACAGTTCTATAACATAATTTTTTTATAGTAACCTGAGAAAGATCAGACAATTCTAATACAAACCAACTCAACCATAACTTTGGCCATCGGAGTAGCATGTAAGCTTCGTAGTAATTTTTCACAATAACAAATGTCACAATAATTCCAATACAAGACAACTTTAACCTTAAACTGTGATAATTCCAATGCAATGATTACTAAAATAGGTTCTATAAATAATTTTTTTTACAGTAGAAATCATTATAAAACTAACTCGATCTACCACATGTAATTACTCTAGATAGTGGGTAAGTTTTAACGGAATTTTTTACACTAACATGATAAAATATAATAATTTCAATAATACTAACTCATTATTAACTGCGTACACATCAGTAACTCATGAAGAAATCATGATAATTCTAATAAAAAAAATCAGCTCAGTCAAACATTATATGTCACTGGAATAGCAAGAAATTTTGTTACAGAACTTTTTACAGTAATTTATAAAAGAATTCTAATGTATCTTAATCACATACACATTTATATATACAATTGTTGATATATTCTGTAATATAATTTTTTATAGTAGCTAACTACTATAGTATAATTTTAGATAAGATAGGTGGCGCAAATGTGCCACCCGTCGCACTAGTAGTATATAAGAATAATAAAGAAAATATTTGTACAAATTTTTTACAATATATGAAAGTAAATATTATTTGTGATACATATTAGACCATTAATACATACATAATACAATTGCAAAATATCAAAAGTATAAAGATTCAAATAAAATAGCATAATAATTAGAATTATTAGCTACATAGCTTTATAGTAACATTTAACAAATTGAATAACAAATCTTATAATTGTATAACTTTATATTAATATTAAAATAATAAACCAATAATTATAAGCAATAGATTTATTAAGGCAAATATTTCAAAAATCTAAACGCAGATATTATATAAGTAATAGATTTGCTTAAATTAAACTATCTAATATAGTACTTACCAAGAGGAATTTCAACAGAATCTATAGGTTTACTTGCCAAAGTTTCTAATACAGCATAATTAATTTTTTAAAAAATAAATAATATACATAAAAAAAATTTTAAAAATAAGTACCTTTAATAGCACTTGATATTTTCTGAGTGTTAATAATTTTGCTAATATACATAATATCAGGATGTTTTGGTAAAGTAGTTGGCCATTCTTTGACCATTTTATCTGCGGCTAAGAATTGCCTTTTAACTTCATCTGCATCATCTAAATTTTCCATGATTTCATTCCATTCATTAAGTTTATTCGTAATGATATAAGCACTAGGTCGATTTTGCGGATCAGAATTCGTGCAGTTCATAGCTAATTCAATATAGCAATCTGGGGTTCCGGAAGAAAATTCGGGCCGCAATCCTTTACAAATTTTTATCGCAAGTTCGGTATCAAATTCGTGACCGTCAAAAGGCCTTTGTCCAGTTGACATCTCAGACATAATAACCCCAAAACTATAAATATCAGAAGCTTGTGTAAACTTTTGACCCGATAAGACTTCTGGAGCAACATAAGGCATGACTCCATAAATGCAATCTTTTGAATTATTTTCATCATACTTTTTAGACAAACCCATATCTGAAATGTAAGATTGTATAACATTGTTAATGCCTTTATCTTGCAGAATATTACCACTGTGGATGTCCGCATGAATATACCCTCCTGCAATATGAATATTAAATAAATCTTTTGAAATATCAAAAAGTAGCTTTAATTTAGTCTGCCAGGTAAGCTCTCGAAAATTTTTTCTTAAAAACTTATAAAGGCTTCCATTATCTGCGTATTGAAATACCATAAAGTATTCATTTGTTTTTGTATTTTGAGTCAATCCATATATTTTAAGCTTACCACCCCACAAACCACATTTTGTAAGACTTTCAAACTTTATAAATTTATATAAATTAGTTCACTTAATAAACTAACAATTATATCTATACAATAATATAATTGACTTACTTCTTTCAAAAAATCATGATTTTCCTTAGAACCACATAAGGTCTTGAGAGCAACAGTGCTAGATGGTTTGCGCGCTCTCTCATAAGTTTTCTCAATCTCTTTGATCTCTCGTATACCATCTAACCAGGTTGCAGAAAATATAGAACCAAATCCCCCTTCACCGATTTTTTTAATATTAGCTAGCCTATCAAATGAAATCCACTCGATCATACCCTCATAAATACGAGTTCTAAGTTGTAACGCCTTCATGCATTCATCAATCTTTTTATTTCCACATGTCCATCCTTGAATGATTAGGTCAGGATCGCATGTCTGACACCATGCTTTCCACATATTATATTTATTACAATATGCACATTTTCCATATTTAGAATCTCTATAAGATAGTTATAAATACAATTTATATGATTTTAAACTTTATATTGAATGTAATTAATTTTTATACTTACCGGCTAAATTAATGAGTGAATTTAAATGTAATGTTAAATAAGTATCTATGCTCTTTATTTGTGAACTTGCTTTGCTATTTTTAATTCTATTGATTAATTCTTTATACTCACTCACTGAATAAAATGATTAATACGAATCAAATAAATTTAAACGTAATGGTAACTAAGTATCTATCTTCTTGTTTCTGAATTTGGTTTGCTGTTTTTAATTCCACTGAATAATAAATGTTCTTTATACTTACATACTAAATTAATGCGATGAAATAAATTTAACGTTTGGTAAATAAGTATTTGCATTCTTGATTTATAACTTGTTTTGCTATTTTAATTCCATTGTGAAATTGGATGACCGTGAAATTACACCCTATTTAATATACAATTTTTAAAATTTTTTAAGTTACATTTTTAGACTTTTTTTAAAAAAAATTTTAACTAGAATATAGGGTTAGACCTTAATAAAAAGGTATAGGTGGATTTTGTTAGGGCTTATGTTTTTAAATCGAGGCCCCAGATCTCACGATCATTCGATTTCACGATAATCCGCGACAATAAATGTTCTTTATACTCACAGACTAAATTAAAGCGAATGAAATTAAATGGTAAACAAAGTATTTATGTTCTTGTTGTATTATGAACTTGTTTTGCTGTTTTTAATTACATTGATTAATAAAATGTTCTTTATACTCACTTACTAAATAAAATGGTTAATGCGAATGTAATCGTAATAGTAAATAAGTATTTATGTTCTTGATTTGTGAACTTGTTTTACTGTTTTTAATTCCAATGATTAATAAATATTCTTTATACTCACAAACTAAATGATATGAATTTAAACGTAATGGTAATAAATATTTATGTTCTTGATTTGTGAACTTGTTTTGCTGTTTATAATTCCATTGATTAATAAATGTTCTTTACAGTATACTCACGAGCTGATTAAAATGATTAATGAGAATGAATTAATTTAAACATAATGGTAAATAAGTATTTGTGTTCTTGATTTGTGAACTTGTTTTGCTGTTTTTAATTCGACTGATTAACAAATGTTCTTTATACTCACTTACTGAATATAATGATTAATGTGTGAATTTAAACGTAATGGTAAATAAGTATTTATGATCTTGATTTGTGAACTTGCTTTGCTGTTTTTAATCCCATTCAATAATAAATGTTCTTTATACTCACTTTCTGATAAAATGATTAATGCGAACGAAATGAATTTAAACGTAATGGTATATAAGTATTCATGTTCTTAATTTGTGAACTTGATTTGCTGTTTTTAATTCCACTTATTAATAAATGTTCTTTATACTTGCATACTAAATTAATGCGAATTAAATGAATTTAAACGTTATAGTAAATAAGGATTTATTTTCTTGATTTGTGAACATGTTTTGCTGTTTTTTAATTCCATTTATTAATAAATGTCACAGATGATCGTGAAATTGGGTAACCGTGAAATTACATCCTATTTAATATACGATCTTTTTTAAATTTTTTAAGTTATATTTTTTTTAGGCTTTTTCTTATATTTGGACTAGGGTTTATAATAAAAGAGTATAGGTGGGTTTATATTTTTGATTTCACGATCATACACGACAATAAATGTTCTTTATACTTACAGACTAAATTAATGCGAATGAAATGAATTTAAACATAATGGTAAATAAGTATTTATAATTTTGTTTTGCGAACTTATTTTGCTGGATTAATTCCATTAATTAATAAATGTTCTTCATACTCACAAACTAAATTAATGTGAATGATTAAACGTGAACTTGTTTTGCTGTTCTTACTTCTAAAAATCAATAAATGCAGTTTGTACTCACGGGCTAAAGTAGCACAAATAGTAAACATTTATGAGCTTAATGTCAGATGTGCAGATTAACAAATATTCTTAATGCTTACTCCCTGATAGTTAAAGCTTGATGAGGTTATTCCCTTAATAAATTACAAACCATATAATAAAAATATCAAAATATACTTTTCAATCCATTTGCGATATTCGCTATAATTTTCTTCTACGCCAATTTCATATCTATAACACATAGCAGTTTTCCAAATTCCCATCGAGTTGCCTTCCTCAGCTGATTTGAGATAGTGCATAAATGCTTTGTGTTTATCAGTTTCAACGCCAATTCCTAAATAATAACAGTAGCCAACTTTATATATTCCGTTAGAATTATTCATGTCACCCGATTTTTGATAATGAATAAATGCCTTGTTTTCGTCCTTTTCAACACCAATTCCATATTCGTAACAATATCCAAGCCAGTACATTCCATCTGAATCGTTCATGTCTGCCAATTGTTGACAATTAATAAAATTCAATTGATTAAAATCATAATCAATTTGATTAACATCTTTTCCTAATCGCTCTTCTGTTAAATTTTCTCTTTCCATTTTGGTTTATAAGATACCTGCAATGTTATACAATAAATTAGCTAGTGAGCAATATATGGGCGGTCAAAAGTAGAAACCAACGAATCTGACCTTTTTTTAAAAAACGAGTTTTTAGATTAAACAAATATAATTTTTAATGATAAATCTTTTTTTTATTTAACAACGTCGTTTAAAAACTTTTAAATGATAAAACGGCAACTAACGGCAATTGGTCATATTTGGCCATTAATTATCCACGGTAGATCTATAAATATTGGCCAATTAGGTGAAATATCAAACAGGTATATAATCCGGAATTGTTATTTTTAGGTTTGTTTTGTTTTGTGTAACAAAATATGATTTGTTTCTACTTTTGACCGCTATTACTACTAACGCTAATACTAAATTATATCGATGAGGTATCAGCCTATTAAATATGAAATACATATGTACGTACGTACGTATGTAAGCCTGGTCACGTTACCTCTGTGAATGTCGTACTGGGGTGTTAGACTCATAGACAGAAATTCATCTGATTGGCTGATGTAGATCAATTGCCCGGGTAACTTATTTATATGCTTTAGAGTACTTTTCAAGAACTCAAGTGTTACAAACTAACA
>CAJVPY010005087.1:0-11849 GCA_910591965.1 Dentiscutata erythropus
CCAATAATATGTACAATAGAAAGTTCTATTACATACTGTACATACAGTATAACTCTTGGTTTTTTGGCGTATTATTTATGCCAAGAGATTTGTGAGGTTCTTGGCATGTCAATACAGTCCGGGATAGGGACGGTGATTATTTTCTTGGCATAGAAATATGAAATATACCAATAATATGTACAATAGAAAGTTCTATTACATACTGTACATACAGTATAACTCTTGGTTTTTTGGCGTATTATTTTATGCCAAGAGATTCGTGAGGTTCTTGGCATGTCAATACAGTCCGGGATAGGGACGGTGATTTTATGTAATTCACATAAAACCGCATAAACCGCATAATATAGTCGACAACGCATAACATGTTAAATTTGCCGCATAATAATGTTGCATAAAATATGGCATTATTAAGTAATTATCGCATAATTGGCCCTAAGTGCTGTTCTGAAAAGTTCCGAATAGAAAACAATCAACACAAATTACGAGAAAAAAATTGGGGAAAGTTCTGGGCTATTCCAAAAGACGGCTTTCATGCTAAGTTAGCTATAAAACTTCGCATTTTATGTCATTTTATGTTCAAGACATAGCTTAATCCCTATAAAAAAAATTAAAAATCATATTCAGATTTTGTTCAGATTATTATTTTTAAAATTTCGTAATAAGAACCTGATTTTTTCCTAGTTATAATTTTATGCCAAAAAATTATTACCAGGAAATTTAGAAATATTCGGAAATTTAAAAGGGTTTTATATGTCATACCCAGATTGTAATTATCCCGATTCAGAATCGGGCCGCACCAAATGAAATTTTGTAAACTATTTTTGCAAAAATTTGGATTTTAGGGTTAGGGTTAGGGTTAGGGTTGGTGTTAGGTTTAGGTTTAGGTTTATAATATAAAAATTTTATTTTTGTGGTATAATTTGAACAAAAATTACAATATTCTCATCCAGGACTGTCCTGATTCTGAATCGGGAAAATTCCAATCCGGGGCTGAAATTATTTTTCAAAAATTAGCATAGTGATTCGAATTATCGCGCTTATACGGTAATCTTCATTCAATATTTAAATTTTTGTAAAAAAGAAGCTATGACTAAATTTAGCCTTTAATAATATTTATCAATAACAATCTATTTAAACTTGATAAATTAAAGTACGCCACAGGCGTCTGGGTTATTCCCCCGGTTAAAATCGAAAAAAAAACTTGATAAATTTAAGTTTTAATTCTACAATTACAAAATTAAAGTAAAAAATTTCATCAAATTTGAATAGATGGTTGTAGAGAAACCATCATTTATAAAAAATTTTATCTAATTTATTTTTCAAGATATTTTAATTTTTTTTTTTTTTTTATTACAAGTTTCTTGATTAACACTAAAACCAATTTTAATAAAATTTATTTTTATTTTAATTTTACAAATTATAGAAAAAAATAAAAATTTTTTACTGAACTTGATTGGTTGAATAATTATTGAGAAATCTTGTTTAAAAAAATTCAAAATTTTGGAAAGGATTTTAATTAGAAATAATCTGCAGCAGGAAACCCCGATTGAATAATCCGCATCTGATTCGGAATTCTGATCAAAATTTCGTGATCTTATTTGTTAAAGTCATCGAATAATTTTGTAAGGTGCCAGGCTTTAGACGACCTCAAATATGGCGCACTTCAACATATATGAGTAAAAATTTTAATATACTCTACCTTTCCGCACATTAATATTAGAAGGATAAGTAAATAGTTATCATGATAGAGGGCTAAGAGATATTTATATTTTTAACAATAGTTTGGATTATAGTATTTATTTAAAATTTAAAAGTAATTTAATACTGTAAAAAAAGTTTATAATGCAAACTTTAAAGTAACAGGAATAAAAAATAATACGAAGCAATCTTAAAGTATTAATTCTTTTGAAATTCATTAACTTTTTTTTAAAAAGAATATTATTAGCAGAAAGATCTTGAAAAAATCGAATAATTAAATTATATATACTAACTTGATAATTCGATAATATTAGACGGGACTTCAAAAGTTGAACTTGCAAACTGCTTCGAAGTAGAACAACTAAATTGAGTAGATACTATGGGTAATAAAACAATCCAATAAATTAATTCTTATCTGCAAAGTACTAATTGCAAATTATATAATTTAACCGTGTTAGTACCTTTAAGACTTTTTATTATTCCTTGTACATCAATTAATGTACTATAATATTTATTTTGATGCGTTGATAAGGATTTTAATAACGTTCTTCTGATTATACAATCAGCATCAATAAATTTCTTTTTTATATCAAGTTCCTCTTCATCTGTTAAATTTTCTGATTCCATAATTGTTTTCCATTGATTAATTTTTAAGTAAGCATATTCAGCAGTAGGTCGATTTTGTGGATTTGAATCCATGCATTGATTAGCTAATTCAATGTAGTAATCAGGAGTTCCGCCAGCAAATTCTGGGCGTAATCCATTGCAAATAGCTAATGCAAGTTCATTATCAGGTTTAAACTTATAATAAGGTCTTTTTCCTGTTGATATTTCTGTCATAATAACTCCTAAACTATAAATATCTGCCTCTTGTGTATGTTTCTGACCCATAAGAATTTCTGGTGCAACATATGGCATAACTCCATAAATACCTTCTTTTGAATCATATTCATCTTGTTTTCTAGATAATCCTAGATCTGTAATATATGAAATTATGTTCCCGTCAACATTTTGGTTTAGTAAAATATTACCACTGTGAAAGTCACTATGAATTAGTCCAGTTCTATGAATTCGTGATAAATTATAAGATATGTCCACAAGTTGCTTTAATTTTTTTTGCCATACAAGTTCTCTAAAATAATTAGTTAAAAAATCATGAAGATTCCCTCTATTGGCAAATTGATATACCATCATATATTGTCCGGTCTCCGTGTTCTGAGTCAATCCGTATACTTCAAGTTCACTACCCTCTAATCTACATTGCATATGGTTTTTAAACTTGAGAAATGTATTGATATTAACAAAATCTTGTAAAATTATATTTAGTAAATTTATAATTAAACAAATAATTTTAGCTTACCTCATTTAAAAAATCGGAAGAACTTGTTTGAGAACCAGGCAATGTTTTGAGAGCAACTATACAGGACTTTTTACGAAATCGTACATAGCCTAATTCATCATCACCTTCGACCATTCGTTTACCATCTAACCAAATTGATGAATATACTGTACCAAACCCTCCTTTTCCAATAACTTTAATTTGTCCTAGTCTATCAAATGGAATCCATTCAATCACTTTTTCAAATGCTGTAGCTTTAAGTTGAAATTCCTTAATGCAATCATTAATATTTTTATCTCCACTTGTTGTTTTTTGGGCCACTTTTGGAGGATCACATAATTGACACCAGACTGTATTGGTGTTGTATCGTTTACAATATTCACAGCTTCCATTAACGGACTTTCTTTGGTTACTATAAAAATCAACTACAATCATATATTGACCGGTTTCTGTATTTTGAGTTATTCCATGTATTCTATATTTCCCTGATTGCATATGAATTTTGAACTTATAACACAGATGTGTTAATTAGTTAAGCAGTATATAACTTATATTTCAAGTAGTAAGTAACAATCTATAGAATAAATAACTTTAACTTACATTTACTGAAAGATCCAAAGTACTTGTTTGAGAACAATCAAGTTTCATAAGATCAACGGATGATATAGTGCGCGACTGTATATATTTTCCAGATTCACCTATAATTTTTCGTATACCCTTTACCCATGTTGCTATGGATACAATATCTGATTCTTCATTAATTTCTTGTAAATTAATTAGTTTATCAAATGGAATCCATTCAATCACTTTTTCATATTCTGTGGTTTTGAGTTGAAATTCTTTAATTAAATTATCAATCTCTCCATTTCCACGTGCCCATTCTCGAGTTGTTTTCCAAGGATCACAGGATTGACACCAAGCAGGGGAAGTATTATAATGTTTACAGTACATACATTTTCCATTTGAATCGTTTCTTATAGAGTTAAACTCATCTGGTATTACCATGATATATTGTTTTGTTACTGTATTTTGAGTAATTCCATATAAAATATTTCCTTCTGACTGCATATAATTTGTTAGCTGTTGATAGTATTGATGGTTTTAAATGTTAAAAGCGTTGCGATAAGCTGAGAATAATGAAATAATAAAATTGACTTACTTCTATAAAAATGTCGCATGTTTGAGAATCACACAAGACCTTAAGGTTAACACCGCACGATTTAATACGCGACTGTGTATATTTTATTGTATATTTTGTAAGTTCACCATTAATTATTCTTATACCATCTAGCCAAGTAGCCATAAATGTTATTTCTGAATCATCATCTTTAATTTTTTGTAGATTTACCAGTCTATCAAATGGGATCCATTCAATCATTTTTTCATATTCAGTAACTTTGATTTGTAATCCTTTGATATAATCATCAATTTTTTGATGTCCACTTGTCCATCCTTTAGTTGCTTCTAGAGGGTCGCATAATTGGCACCAGGTTGGAGAAATATAAAGTCGCTTACATTTTGTGCATTTTCCATAAAAATTATATCTTTCATACAAAATATAAATGATTGAATTATTTTAATTTCTTTTATTATACTTAACAAAAGGATCAAATATGTCAGTAGCATATTTACCTTTGATTCGATCGATTAATAATGTCAAAAATTAATAGTAATGTTTATGAACTTTATAAACTTTATAAACCAATGTCAATGGACTTTCCTACTTACTTACTATTATTTAGCACAATTAAAGAGTAAGATTAAATGATGAGTGTTCATTAAGGCAATTATTCAATGAATGAAAATTTATACCTACAAACTGATAATATTTACAGTATGGATGTGTTGGAAAGTATATTTAATAGTTGATTCCTTATCAGTTATTAAATAATTGTTTCATATGAACCTAAATACTTACTTTCTTTATTGAGAGTGATAATAATAAGACATTATTATAAGATAATACGTGATGATATTATTATAAATTAATGTAATATAGTTTTACACTAACCTCCTAATGAACTCATTTGATCAGAAGAATATTTCTATTATTAAGAATAAAAATAAATATGACTGTTATACTCACCGGATAATAATCAAGAATATTATTTTGTACATATAATTAAAGATGATCATGAAAATCTTAAGACAAGATGTAAAAAGCAAAAGGAGTGGTGCAATATTATATTCCATAACGCGACAGTAATTATAATAAATAATCTATTTAAATAATATTTTAGAAATAAATTATTCGAATAGAAAATTGAGTTAATGAAGCTAATTAAAATCTTTTATAATTATATAGACACTAATGTTTTGACTGAATATATATATATATTCATATATTTCCTTAATTAAACAATATTTGAAATAGAGGAGAACTCATAACGATGTATATACTCACTTGAATAATGATCTGTGGAATATTTCTAAAAAATATATCAGAGACTGCACTCCATGCAATTGCAACTTCAAATATATGTTCAAGTATATTAAATCTATTGATTTGCTCGTATCGGTATAATCTTTTAGTAAACATAGGTATGTCTTTTAAAACTGACAAATATTTATAATCAGATACTACCAAAATAATTAGCATAGTTACTAAAACTTGATGTTCCTTAATCCAATCTTTAAAATTTTCACCAATGGCTGGGTCTCTAACTCCCCTATATATAGTATAGATTGTTATATAGATGTTGATAAATAATGGAATAATCAGGGCGAGTACACTTCAAATCGTGTTTTTTTGCAAGAATCAAAAGATGAATGGTGATAATAATTAATATTAATTTAATTTATGATAGAAACAAATTTATTTTGTAAAAAGTACCTTGGCCAGTAAAGTTCCGGTAAATCATTAGAATATTTAATAACGAAGAAAATTGAAAGAATAAAATTAGTAATGGTTAATCCAATCCCTAATGTTGCGGAAATTATTGCCTCTAATTTTTTCAATTTTAACTTTTAAACAAAAATTTTGTAAATATTTTACGATGAAAAGCTCTAAAAAGAATAATGATAAAATAAATTTACCCTATAGCTCAGCACACGGAATGATAAACAGAATATTTTATAACTCGCAATCCCGACAATTATTTGAACTTTGTATTCATTCCATGCATTCCCTACAATAAGGAAATTAGGATATACGACTATTCAGCCAGCATTCTTTGAACGAGACAATTAACTCACCAATTGGTTTAAAGCCGTAACCGTGGTCTAAATCATCAGTGACACCGGAAGAGAAGGTAGTAATATTCTTGTAAGTAATCATATTCTTTAAATCTGTAAATGCCTCTAAAGCAGTCCTTTCGGTTTCATAATTTGACATATCTATACGAATTGAAATAACGATTTGAACACCATACACTTCATATCTATTTGAGCTTAAGCAAGAACGATGTACTGGCACTTTATAAGCAAGTTCATTTAATAAAGTATCAATATATGCTGATTGATTATATTCGGAAAGTGATAAGAGCTTTCTGGAGGCATCTATAGTGAGACGTACTGTGCCCATAATGGCTTTGGTGGTTTCATCTACAATGTAATATAATGAGAATTATGTGGAGTGTATTTGGAGGTTGGAACCGGTTTCAATAATTCGAGTTTATCATATTAATTTAAAATTTTATCAAATTTTGATTGGGTAAAATTATGATAAATTAGAATATCACAAAATTTATGTGATAAACTCGAATTGATGAAACTGGTTCCAATCTCTAAGTGTATTAATATTAAATGTACATAAACAAAATGCGCACTACCTGAGTATATATTTCGATTATCTAAGTAATCAAAAAGTCGAAAAAGATAAAGTGAACAATAAAATTTCAACACAAATTTAAAAAATTCATTAAAAAGATTACTTGATTTAAGAATCCAAATATCATCATGAATTCCTTTTAGAGGAGCATTATCAACGTAAGATTTAACAAAATTATCATCCATCGTCGCAAAATATTGTTCATCATATTCGTTAAATGTGCTATTAATGACTGTTACGCTAACAGTAAATCTATCTGGACTGATTTTACAGAAGTCAAGCATTGTTGCTGAAATTCTTTGCCTAATGCTGTTATCAGAGGCTTTGTAGATTGTAATGTTGCCAGTTGACAAAGCAATACCACCAATATTACTAGTGAAGGTGATGCTTATGGTGGCCGTCGACGAATTGACATTAGCATTGATTGGTGGAATGGTTTTTATTATCAAGACATTATTATAGCCAGAATCTAAATAAACGTCATATAAAAATTATTAATTTCAAGTGATGCAGTGAAAACAAATTTACGTTAGAAATTAATATAAGTATACTCAACCGTTAAACTGACTAGGTAATGGAATAGTGAGCAAAGACCAAGAAGTATTATCAATTGCATGTGGTGAAGCAAGTAGAAAGGTATTATCATTCATAATAGTGTTTACACCAAGGCAATTTGTAGGAAAAGATGTCAGTGACTTTAAAGGAATTTGAGAATTGCTGTATTCATTATAAGCATATATATAATGATAAGTATTATTATCATTATCGTCATATGCTGTAAGTCCTAATATATAACCACCAAATGGCATTGTTTTTGCTTTCCATCTTTGCTGTGATAATCCAGTTACATTAGGGTGTTCGTACATTACATCCATATTTAGCACTGTCCCTGATGTATCAAGGGTAAATATTACATAGTTCGTTATATTGTTGCTGTTGACGGATACTATACAAATAACATGTCCAACAAATGTATTATCACAATAAACTGAGTTAATTATAGTGTTTGGTTGTGTTATTTGATAGATATAATTCTTTCTGTCTCCCCAAAATGTTTGATTGTAAGATACAAACATCGTGTAGAGCCCACCATGTGGAAGTAACGGATCGGGATTAAAATTCCGTGAAAAGTTAAAAACCGCTAAATAACCACTATTGAAAGTGGGCACTATCGTAATCGGAATAATTGGATCGGAATTAGAAAAGGCAGGATAATCATACGTCAATGTTAAATTTCCGGAACAATCGCTATATGGTTATAATATTAAAACGTAAATATAATAATTATAATAATAATAATCTTAAATGTTAGAAAGGTTAAATTACACTGAATATTGCTGCAACATCCGATCTCCATGGCCAAAATCAAAATAAAATCTAATGAATCCAAGATTCTTGTTTATGTTTAACTGAATTATACTACTATTCCAAAAACCAAAATACATTGTACTAATAGTAATTTACAGAATAATTAATAATAATCATTATAAACTAAAAATATTTATGGTATAAATACCTTCGACTGTTTCCATTCCAATCGATGACATTTGCCCACTCCTCATAAGTTGTAAGATCAGAAGAATTTATTGTTTTCACATAAGTTACTAGAATGAACGGTTTTTGTAAAGGATATATTGCAATAGGATTTATTACATTTTGCAATATACTTGATTTGTTCTCTTGTGTATATTTTGTATATATAACCAGATTATTAAGTTTGTTAATTTTGTATTCAGTACTATCGCTATTGAGTAAACAATAATTCACAGGATGTAAATCTAAATTGGGATTGATTTCTTTAACTGTCCCATTTGGATGAATAACTCTTATACGCAATTTCTGCTCTAAACTTATTCCTTGAAGCTTGGAACAATCGACTGCTGGTTGTGAATCATTTCGTATAATATGAACGAGAATTGTTCCGTCATCATAAGTTTTAATGTCTGCTACAAGCGGTGGTGTGTCTTGTGCACCCAATATACTCTCTGTGTAGTTAAAATATTTATACAGCGATTGTTGTGATTTCGTTGATATTATGATTAAGCAAATCAATAAATACTGTAATATAAGTTTAGAAGGATAACTAGTTATTTTCATCGCGAATTACTTTTTATGTCGTAATCTTTCGAAAATGTTAAACTTTGGAAAATATACTTTTTGCGTCATTTGTTACTCTAAATGGTTCTCCTCAGGGTTGGTACATTTGTCCATTGGTATCAATGAACCTCAGGTCCATTGGATCCATTGGGTGGTCACTATTCCAATTCAATGGACAAATAGGATAAATGGATAAAATATAGTATAGGTGACACCTACTTTAAATCAGTTGATTACTTATTAGGGTGTCGCCTATATTTATTGATGGGACCTCCTGAATTACTGTATTAATAATTAATGATTATTAATTGATTGATCGAATTATTAACTAATAACGACTTAATAATTTATGGCGCAGCTAATTAGTACAGGATGTATAAAAAAACGAAAATTTGCGTCAATAGTTTCTCGGACTAAACTTTTATATGATATTATTAACGATGATCGAAATTATTTACTATTAATATATTAATAACGTCATTATTGATTTTTTCATCATTAACTAAAAACTCGGAGGTCCCACATTATATTTTATTCGGTTAAATAAAGGCAATTATTATTCATACCTTTATTTTTATTATTCGTACTATCATGCGTAATTTTCGCTAATTATCACATCGTATGAAACACCGCTTTCGACTAGTAAACATTCTTACTAATCAAAAATGGTGTTTGGCATATGTATCAGTCCTCTAAATAAATTACCATATTTCACAGTAATGTTTAATAAAATAATCAGGCTAAACCTGTTATTTAAAGGGGTGCTAAATTAATAGGTCGAGCACAATTTTTAATTAGTGGGAAATAGTTTCACCGGTCAAGTGAGTTCGTTATCGCGATGAATAAAAGAATGATTGAGACCATCTTTATTATCATAAAGTTGTGTTGATTGGCTAAAACTAATATCCATATGAATCTTCAGCAAAATTATCGTAAGCATGAAATACTTCAATTAATCATAGTATTTGTGCACGATCTGGATAACTAGCTAATCACATTGAGAGAGATGCTTGAAAGCACTCGAAGACTTCAATATAATAGTACTAGCGATGAGATTTTTTTGGCGATGACCTTATCCTGGTTTAAGGGCGTTCTCAAACGCCTCAATCAATGGGTCAAGTATGTCGAAAATGTGTCGGGAAATAAATTTTTAATTAGCGGAAAGTATTTTTAATCAATCAATCGAGCTTGTCATTAAGTAAAAAATGGGCAGTGAGTTTACCATTTCAGTCAAAAACTTTTTGCCCCATCCATTTTTTTTTTGCGCTAACTTTCAAAATTTTATAACTATTATTAAAATGAATAATATTGCACATATCTTTTATTATGGATTTTCATTATCGACACATGTTTTTTGTAAAATTTTTGATAAACTAATTAGAATCCTTTCAAGCAGTGATTGAGATCTTATTTTGATCTATCGTTGCAATTTGAGCATCACTATAATATAATTATTAGAAAATCACAGTAATGATTGAGCATATCTCAATAATATCGTCATTCGTATTATTGACTTTTATTCAAAATGTTATGACAATAGCTAAAATTACGCCATAATACTTGTGCACTATTTCGATCATCATGAAATGCATCTAAGTTGTGCTTGAGAACACCCTAGGACCAATGGACTATGGTATTGGTTCCCAATCCATTGACAAATGTATTTTTAATGGACATAGTCCATGGTTCTCCTTTAACCAGTTTGTAAAATAACGTCTATTAGAAATACCATGAACTTCGTATTTGTCTATTTTATTTATACTTTTTTGACTATGCCAATTCCGGGGTCGCTTAAAGCCAGGTCCATCACGAAATTGTCCGATGATCGTCGATCATCGGGTGATCATGGGATTCGATATGTGTACCAAGTTTTTTATAATGTATTTTATTTTCAACTAGAAGTATCTCGACAATTATCTAAGTAAATCAAATAAACTTTTTTTTATTTTAATGCTGAAGATTTCTAGAAGTAAAATAAAAAAAGTTCATCGAATTTTCTTGGATGGGTGACGAGATATCTTCGCTCAAAGTTATGTAAAAATTTAAAACGCCTGTATAATTACAATAACAAACACTTGTGCAATAACTTTGAGCAAAGATATCTTGACAACCATCCAAGCAAATTTGATGAACTTTTTTTTATTTTAATGCTGAAGATTTCTAGAAGTAAAATAAAAAAAAGTTCATCGAATTTTCTTGGATGGTTGTCAAGATATCATTGCTCAAAGTTATGTAAAAATTTAAAACACCTATACATAATTATGATGATATACTTGTACAATAACTTTGAACGAATGTATCTCGACAACCATTCAAGCAAATTCGATGAGCTTTTTTTTATTTTAATACTGAAGATTTGTAAAAGTAAAATAAAAAAAATTTGTCAAATTTGCTTGGATGGTTGTCAGGATATCTTCGCTCAAAGATTTATAGAAATTTAAAATTACAATAACAAACACTTGTGCAATAATTTTGAATAAAGATATCTCGACAACCATCCAAGAAAATTCAATGAAACTTTTTTTATTTTACTTCTAGAAATCTTCGGCACTAAAATAAAAAAAAAGTTCATCGAATTTGCTTGAATAGTTGTCGAGATATCTTCATTCAAAGTTATTGTACAAGTGTCTATCATCATAATTATGTATAAGTATTTTAAATTTTTACATAACTTTGAGTAAAGATATCTCGACAACTATACAAGCAAATTTGATGAATTTTTTTTATTTTACTTCTATAAAACCTATAGCATTAAAATAAAATAGGCTTATCAAATTTGCTTGGATGGTTATCGAGATACCTTCATTTAAAGTTATTGTATAAGTATTTATCATCATAATTATATTTAAATTTTTACATAACTTTGAGTGAAGATACCTCGACAACCATCCAAGCAAATTCGATGAACTTTTTTTTATTTTACTTCTAGAAATCTACAGCATTAAA
>CAJVPY010005088.1:0-11848 GCA_910591965.1 Dentiscutata erythropus
CCCAAAATCAAATTATAATCTGGGCCATCCCGATTAACAATTGGGCAAATTCGCATCTGGGGTACAACATATATATTAGTTTTTTACTATCTTATATTTAGTTTACTTGCCTTATAGTTCTTTTTTCAGATTCTTTTCTCAGGTCTAGCATTTATAGTAGTTTTGTTAAAGACCCCAGCTATCTCTCTAATCAGGGCTTCAATTTTTCCAGTCTCTTGAATTTACATGTTTGATAGTATTATTATAGATTTGCACTGACTCTAGTATTCCTTCATGTTTTGTGTAATATTTTGCAAATACCCTGAGCCTCTAGTCTTGCTAGTATAACCAGAATTACAGGTGTTCTAGTCTATAAAAAATCATATATTGTAACACAGAATAAAAATTCAAACATTTTGCACCTAGAGATTCAAACTTTAGACCTGTCACTTGGGGTGCCCAAAAGTGTGATTATAAAGAGGTATGACTGTAACTCACATGGGAGTTAACAACCCTACTGCAGAGGTCACACCTTTTTGCAAAGCACAACAATAGATCATGATTATTATTCTATTATCAGCAGCCTGGTTTTATGACCTGCATCAAAAATTGCAGAGCCATTTTCAATCTGTAAAAATTGGAAAATTATAGATAATCGATATAAAAGACGCGTAACTAGTGATGTGCCATTTATATGATACCTGAAAAATTTTAGCATACAGTGCGTACAGTACGTCTAGTTCTTTTCTGGCATCTGATTGGCTGGAATAAGTGATCGGCAAAAATTTTAGCGTACAGTACGCAGTACATACAGTACGTATGTACTGTACGCGGCACATCACTACGCATAACCCTATTCATTTTCTGCAACAGTAGAAATAAGAGGCAAATTCCAGCTAACCATATTCTTTATACTGTATCTCATCAATCAATCAGCACGTGCCTAAGACTAACTATATATCTAGTTGAATTTTATTTTGATCATGTGAAAACCGGACCATGGTAGAACCGAATTTTCTAATGGAATAGCCCAGTTTTTTGAAACTGGACTTAGTATATGAGCTCGAATTCAAATAAAGCTGGATCAACTCCAGGAATAATTCATTTATCAAATAACTTATCAAATAACTCAAATTTTATGACTTTCATTGCTCATAATTGGTGGTTCTACCCAAACCTATTAGTTTGGGTTGGGTAGAATCCCAAAAGTATTTATTATGTTTTGCAAAATACCTTTAACTTGCCGTAATATCAACATTGGGGTTTTAAAGTTGGTGAATAAATGACGCATTTTGAAATTAAATAAGTATTTGAAAAATACTATTTGTTTTCAAAATTTTAAAATCAGAAAATGAAATGGGAATGTTTGGGATCCCATTTCATGATGGCAGAAAATTTTTATCATACTCGTAAAAAAAAAGCTTTCGTTCAAATTGAAAATAAGATCAGATCTCCGGATCACTTATTTCAAATACGTCATCAATTTCAATTAAAATTAGATTTCTGCATTTTAATTTTGAACCCTCCTATTATAGCCAATAGTCCCAAATTTTTATATACAAAAACTAAGTTTAGAGTATATTTTAAAAATAGGTAGAACAGAACTATTGGTGCTAAAAAATTCTAGAACATATATTTGGGTTTGGGTTTTATGTCTAAACGTAGAAATCCTAATTCACAAACCCAAATTATGTATTAATTTCGTAATACAAATACATTAACAGGTTTGAATAAAATCACTAGTTATTATATGCTAATCTAATAAATTTAATTAGTAAGTATTTGTTAAAATTGGAATATATATTTGGGTTTGGGTTTTAAACCCAAACTATGTAGTAATTCAAATAACAGGTTTGGGTAGAATTGCTACCCATAATAAAGTCAATTCTAATTATTCTCTAATCCTTTACATTCACACTCGCAAATAAAGAATGAAAAGTCTGTTAGTTGATTCGCCATATAGGATCGACTGTTTAAAGGTATATTATGTACTGTGTTTTATTAATTTTTGAGAGGTTATAATGAATGCTCTACGTATCACCTATGTATCATATGACAAGTTAGCAAAAGCTACGCCAGGGCAGAGAAATATTCAAATAAATTTGTATACGTTGCACGAACCGGATTGAAGCATATCCTAGCGACGGTTACCCGCTACCGATAAATAGGTGCTATGTAGTACCGGCATAACTAGATAAGGAAGCCCATGTAAATTGGCCAATAATAATAGTGAATTTTGATCAGCTGGGGAAAAAAAAAGTAAGTATGTGAGAATAATAAGCGAACAAAAAAACCATATTTGGAGTAGTAAAAATATTTACAAAGTGATTTTACCTAGTCTCAAACCGACCTGGGCCCTAGTTTAATTAGGAATTGCAGGTCACATGAATATATGGCTTAATGTTCCCTTAAATGAGCCAAATAAGTGGTACGAGATACTAATTATAGTGAAAAACATTAATGGGGATTAACATTAATAAGTATTTTAGCCCTGGCACGTGGGTAAGATTTATGTTAAAATGACGAAATGTGGTTTTTTTTTATAGCGATAGTAAGAGAAATTTTTAAGAGTCTTTGGCTAGCACAGTTTTTATTTTTAGTACCAAAATTAAAATAATAATAACATTAGCCTTTAGGTCCTTTTTTGTCATATAGTTGGTTAATATCCCGATGTTAACTTGCTTGCAAAAAAAAAATTAGCGCTAGCTATCGAAAATTTTCCTACTTTATGCGTCGGCATTTCGTTTAATAAGTTCATCTTATTTCTTTCATTTTTAAAGAAATCATGGATTTAACATAAATGTATGTTTTTTGGATTTTAGCTACTTTCTATATGTCATAAATTCAGTGCATTAAGATTCACGATACTGTCACGACGTAAATTTTAATTTGGTTCTTCATAAGATGTTACCCAAGGAAATAATATTGAAGAATAATATAGATACGGTTTAATAAGTAATAATAGTCGATTTGGCATGTGATAGGATTTATTATTATTATTTTTTTTTTGAAAATTAAATAATTATTGATTGTTAAATTCAATTTTTACCGATCCAATAGATGTGTACGACTCCATTTGAGATCTAGAATTCAATTTTCTAAATCAACTTACTATATTTTTGCCAAATAATGTCCATCTGTATGTTACTTCAGGTACGTCTATGTGCGTCATTTTGAATTCAAAATAACTTTCATGAACGTTATTTAATATAAAAATTACGTATATCAGGTGTGCATTATTTTAAGCATCAACATAATGAAACAAAGAAACTTCTTTTTAAGGAGGCAATTTACAATAATATTCTGGGTCATTTATTATAAGTGGAATTGGTTAATTTCCCGTGATCTTTGATATAGTGACTGTGGGATTATCAAAAGGCGTTATTTTACGAAAATACAGGTATAAAATTCAATATTCCCGGGATTTTCGATGGTACTTGAACCAAAAATAATAATATTTGGCAACACCTGTCTAAAACAGTGATAAACACTGCGTGATTTTTGATAATTTAGGTCAGATAGCAGATTGCATAATGCCGAATGTTGAATAGTTTCCCGTAGATCTGGTAATACTTTTTTTTTTTTTTTTTATATCTGATTATTTGAATTTTCTATTATCTTGGGTTAATCCGTGACCCGTCACCTCTGCTGAAATAGAAATTTAAATCATCCGTACGACAAATCTTGCATAATGTATACGATCGTTTGTCGAATTTTAGTAAATAACGCTAAATGTAGAGCATGTGAAAAAAGGTAATTATTTATACATATTTAATTTAACTTCCATTTTATAATGTACAAAATTAATTTAAAACACTGTAATTCTTATTTATAGAAAAACTGTGAGAATTGAAGGTATTCGACGATAGTACGCGATTTGTCAATAAGAATAATAAGAATCGTACACTTTTTATTATTTATTCGATTCACTGAGACGAATCGAATGACATATTTTTCGATTTCGATTATTTATCAAATTAGGGTTATTAATCTTAATTTAAAAAATGTTTCGGAATGAATGAAAATAGCGCGTAATCCTTTGATTAGAATCGACAATTTTTGCATCTTTCAATTTGTTTTAAATGGTGCCAAGTTTAGTCAATGGATCTTACACATTCATAGCCTAAAACATTTCTTAAGCAAAGATTCATCAATCTAATAAAATAACTTTTGACTAATAATCAGAATCGAATAATTTTTGCACTGAGAGTAATTTTAGATAATATTTTCAGTTTTAAACGTCCATATCCAATTTGTAGGAAACACCCTTAGGGGAGTTACGGAGTTTGCTTATTAATTTTGTGAAATCCAGTGAATAGGTTGCATTGTGAACGTCGCTGTTGATGATGTTGTTAAGAAAATATATATATATATATATATATATCAAAATTAATTATTCAAAAATCATAATTTATAAGTACCACTGCAATATCTAATAAGACGCAATGCGAGATACCCTCTTGATTTAGATTTTTGTGTGATATTTGTAGGAAATCTGGGTGGGTACGAATCAATAATCCCGTTTTTTTTATTAAAAAAATCCAATAATGCGTTACTTTATTTTAATAGGGATGTTATTGGGGCAAAATAAATACTCCCATCTTTGTATATTAAAAATTATTATGGGATTTAAAATACTGGGTATGTGTATTTTGCGTTTTACGGCATGTGGTGGCTTTTCTTAGGAGGCGTGGACTGATTTGGTTTGAACATTTATTTTCATCATTTATATTCTTAGTCTTACCTTGATTAGGCTACAACATTACTATTGATGTGCCATTATGATGCTTGAATTTTTTTTCACACGATACGTTATAAACGCAATTTTGCTGTGATTCTTAATGAAAAGCATTCGATTATGGGTTTGACCAGAGGAATTAACGTCTTTTTGATAGGCTTGCTAAAGTAGATGGTAGTCATGGAATTTTTCATGGCTTGTTTAAAAGTAAGTTTTCTAAAAAATTCACGAATTCTATTGCCTTCACTTATTGCTATAATGTTCCAATTTAAGGGGAGATCTGAAAGTACAAATTAATTTTCACCTATCGGACATCTGAAAATTTATTATTTAATAATCACTATACGATCAGTGTTCTGGCAGCTTGGCACACAGTTATTATATAGGTACGTTCAAAAACTATCAAAAAAAAATTTTCAAATCACTTACTTTTACAGACGTTTAAAGCCAGGTAAATCACGAAATTTAATTAAAAACAGAAAAATTATTAATGTTAAGGTTATAAGACTCCTATATGTAAATATTCGCCCCCCCTGGCATTTTTTCTTAATACATCAAAATAGATTTAGACGTTCGTTTTTTGTATTTTCGTTTAATGCTTAAACAGAAATTCGCGATTTTGATTGGTTGTGAGCAACAGAAAATCTCGTGATGAACCTAGCTTTAAGCGACCCTTTTTATGTAAGAGGTTTTAAAAAAAAACTTGGTAAATTTGTAGAGTCATGTAAGTTCTATAAATTCATCAGTCAGCTTTTTTAAAAAAACCTCTAGTATAAAAGACCGATTTGAAAGTTAATATTGTTATTGATTTATATAAGAATTTCGCAATTTCAACTAGAATTGCAGGTGAAGCCAATTAATTTCACCAGGAAACTGGTGCACCATTGAAGATTAGTTTCATCTATAACCATTGAAGATTAGTTTCACCTGCAACTCTAATTTCAACTCACTATAAAATTAAAATTTTGACTAATACCTTTTGTAGAGCTTGTCATGAAGAAGTTATTGGTCAGTTTTTTGACATCTTACCTGCATAGGAATTGATTTTGTTATGTGGATTCAAATATAATCATATAACTATCTGCTATGGAGTTACAGTATATACGGAAAAAATACGTGTTTCGTAATCACCGCGCGGAAATTAATATCGAAAAATTTAAAATGAGTGTCGTCAAAAGAAAACCCGACAATCTAAAAATAGATCACATAGATCATTATGAAATTCATAAGTGATCTATGTGATCTATTTTTAGATTGTTGGGTTTTCTTTTGACGACACTCAAATACATAATCATACGAAATCGTCAGGATGATGCACGGAAGGTATGTAAAAATATGTCATCACACGTAAATATATGCTGACTCTACTAGTTCTGCTCTCTCTATCAAATCCATCAGATTGAAGTAATAGTTACTTATTTTTATCATCTTACCTATTCTTATGTATTATTGCTAGATATTGCTTATTATTATTTATGATACACAAATGCAATTTGAAAATTTAGTATCTGCTGATCAAAATTGCATTTTGCAAACACCACAACTATCAAAAAAAATTGTAGTAATGATAATGTTAGTTGTAATAAGCAATAACACATATTATAATCACTCTAACCATGCATGTGTGCCGTATCCGTTAGATTCGAACTTATTCGAACTTATACGTAGGAATCTCAAAAATTTCATTAACGAAATCATATTTGGGATTTTCCAAATTATGCGATGCTATCACACAATTTCTATATATAGGGATGTTAAATTGGTCCGATTCGGATCAAAGACCCGATCAAAAATGCCATTCTCATAATACGGATCAATCTGTTTTTAGATCAAGATTGATAGACCAATTTGACCCTACTATTATAGCAATCAGACGATAGTCATCACATAATTTAAAACGTCCCAAATCGTAATCATTTGTTAAGTAAGAATATTCGTATGATGGTTTGCGAAAAATTATGAATTTATTTGAATTTATTAAAAACATTCTAATTTTAATCCAGGCCAGAAGACTCGGAATTTAGAATAATCCTCTTGCAAAAAATGCAGAACAAAGAATCGTGAGACTTGTTGATTCAACCAGAACGCCTCAACGTCGATCATTTGGCTCATAGTCACTCATAGCTTCTAGGTTTCTTTATTTCATCCAAATGGGGCCTTTGCTGTAATGATGGTCCTCAGGGTTTTACGAATAAAATTTAATTTTTTTAACCAACAAACGATCCGATTCGAATAAACTTCTTTATTTCATAAAGATTAGAGAGCTCTACGAAATAAAAAAAGTTCATTCGAATTGGCCATTGATTAGTTAAATTTAATTTTGTTCATAAAATCTACATAGCTCTGGCCGTCACTTTCCTGGTAAAAAGACCAAATCATCTAGCCAACTCGAAGATTATACGGTCTGATTGGTAGTATGATTCATAATATAGAGATTTTTTTCGCGCATGGCACGTATAGTATGGTACGCAGCACACCACTAAGCATCACTCTAATCTTTATTCTCATTCTCTTAAACACGACAACTTAACTTCAAGTGAATATCTGTTATTTATCATAGATATATTACGTCAGCAATCACGAGTCAGAACTAATTTAAAGTTGACTAAAGACTAATGACAAAGAATTCGATTTTTCAGGTATAGCATAGATTTGTTAACAACGGTTCTACCACAAAATCTCGAAAACCATTTTCCTGAAAGAACATAATACCGACTAAATTGGCCAGCATTATAACTAATGCCGGCTAACTTTGTCAGTATTGGAATCTGTCGGGATTTTGTGGTAAAACCGTTAACAGTTTTTCATTTAATGAACGAACTGAACCAAATATTCTAATTTATTTGAACTCAATATATAATATCAAAAGTTACCTCGTCATGTCTAAGTTCAATTCTTAAACTTACCGTTCTTTCTGCCGTATCTGTCAAGTGTGACAAGTCCAGATTTGTTGGATTTCACAACTGTACGGGAAATTTGAATATCAGATGTTATATAGAAATATTACAAGGTATGATAATTGTATGGATTATGCTTCAGGGTACGATACAGAAAAAATGTTAGGGGGTACGGTGTAGAAAATGACCACACTTAAGCATATATATATTATTTCTTGGTTAATATCAAAATACATACATGTATGCAGGAATGTTACCTGGGGATAACGATTTTTTTGTACAAAAACTTTTTTTCTGTACCATACCATAAATGTATAGTTGTATATTGTTGAACGTTTTCCTATGACGTAATAATTGCGTTATGCAAACATGTTTACATTTAAATTTATGAATTTTCTTTAATAAATGTTTATCATTATACAAATAAGACTAACGCATCCCTAGTTTGGCGCGAGTCAATCCAGATTTTCACACGTCTAGCCCACAAAATTTACACCTCTTGTTGTTGACCCGGGTTAGGGGTTACCGATAAGATCCGGGTGTCATGCCGTTCCTATTATTTAATAACAAATCTTTAATTAGTGAGATTACAAGTAGAATGATTAAGATTCGAATCTTAATAAGGGATTACTGAAGTTGCATGTCAATTCTGCGCAATTCAAGCCTTAATGTGCCGTTTACCTATTCTCTTGGTGTTTTACGAGGAGAAAATAACATTGCGATTGTTCCTGGTATTATGTCGCGCTTCATGGTTGTCATCGAATAAGGTAAATATCATCTAAATGCTTAATCTATGATCTTGAATGCATAATCTTAACCATTAATTAATGAGTTTACGTAAGCGATGATTTCATGATCGTTGAGATTGCATTGCTTACAGCAATTATTTATTATTAGAACGGCTGATGAATTCCTCTTCAGAATCTGTTTTTTTTTTTTTTAATTAATTAAATTATCAAATATCCCTATTTTTAGAAAATCCTTTATATTAGTCGCGTGAATAATGTTTGTATAAAGATATAGTGTGTCACATGTCATTTCTGATTCACCATCTGAATCAACTTTAAAATAGTAGCGGTAGGATACTGTATGAGTACCGTCAAAGGAAAGCTTGTCATTGGACATTCGATTTTACGTATTTGTGTACAATTAGCCGTCTATGGAAAATGATGGATTTTCATAGATGGCTAACTGTACACAAAACATAATTGAAAGTCCGATGGTAGGTTTTCCCTTAACGGCACTCGATTTAGGTTTAATTATTTGAATGCACCAATTGTTTTAAATTTAGTGATAAAGAACATATTCTTACATTTTTACTATTTCTTAAAATGTTTAGTTTACCATTAAACAAGCTTCTACAACAGTTTAAAAATTATTAATTAAGGGTTCGATGAAGCATTTATTGGGCAATGTTATTATTTTAAATTTAAAAATTTTATTTTTAAATATTATGCAATGTTCTTTATTTTTGCAATTAAATTATATTGTATAATGTACTTTACTCCAAATTATGACCAGGAATTCTTGGCTGAGTTAAATGAATTGAGCTATACAGTATATCGATATCAAAGGGAACAAAGGGTCATTTGATTTCGGCTGAAAAAAGTAACATATTTATTTTATTTATTTATTAATTACAACTTATTACGTGAATTTGTTCCTCCTACTAAATCGGATTAAAGTTATATGTAATATGTACGTGTAGTATAAAATTTAATCTTAATGTTCTTATAAAACTTCATAGCATTTGCTTTTCTTAAATTGATTCATAAAAAAAAAAAAAACAACCAAAAAAACAAAAAGGGAAAAAGTAAACATAAGTAAACATCATATCGATTTTGCCTATAATTTATTGTCATATATCTTAAGAAACTAATCTATTATCCAACCCATAACGATTTTCGCGTCACGATTTTTGCCAATGATAAAAACGCCATTTTCTCGACATCTTATTGCAACGCATTCTAGGCGCGGCATGCCATCTACCTTAACGTGTCTCCAAGTTTTTTTTAAAGGGCAAAATATATTCATGTATTCCCCAGTTTTTTCATTTTCACCTATGTTCTTACATTCTATCGATCCACCTAAAATAATGATTCTACGGCGTAAGATAAAGATGGATGCACCGCGTCTTTTACCAGGGCCTATACCGGTTGTCGGTATCCATTCCTTCGGGAGACATAAAAACGATGGATTTGGTGCAAGGTATTTATGCCAAGTATTTTTATAACTGTCAAAGACCCAAATATCTTCGTCATCGTGAATCGAAGTTTTAAGGGAATTAGAACGTAAAGTATTATGTTGACCGCCATAAATGTAAAGTTTTCCATTGATTGCAATACTATTATGGAGGGACCTTGGAGAGGGAAGACTAGAGGTCTGATCGTACTTGATCCACATATTTTTATAGACGCTATAAATGAAAAAGTCTTTTGTGTCATAAAGTTTATCTTGTGAACATAGAATATTGAGATCACAACGAACACACAAAAATTGTTGTAAATGAAGACGTAAATAGATGTAATCGGAGCGTTAAGAACAATAAAGCATAATATTGTCTTTCTCCAAACTACACTTACTCCCATGCGTCATACAACGTCCTCCAAAAAGTATTATATGTCCGCTATTTACAGAATCCAGAGAGTGCATTAGCCTTGGAGTAGGACTATCGCCATTCACAATAACTTTAAATAATTTCATGGTCTTTATTTCTAGCTTATACATTATGTTGGTAGGTTTTCCCGTTAATCTACTTTCACCACCGAACATATAAATGTCATTTTTTATTGCGGCACCAGCAGTAGATCTAATAGGATGGTATTCTTCACGATTCATAATTAAAAGAGGAACTTGCATCCATCCGATTGTATTTTGCGTAAAATCCAAGATCCAACATATAGGTACAATTTCAGCCAGGATGACAATATAGAACTTGCCATCAATGAGGACACCATCACGATAATTTGAAAGTGGTGGGGCGACAGTTAAATCGCTAGTTATGTCTTTCCAAATCGGCAGATTAACGCCAAAATGAAAAATCCTTGCCGCGCGACGAAGCTTTCGACATGATTGCGAAAGATTTTGTAGATCTTTCACATTCAAATAGTCTATTATAATGTCAATCGCTTCAGTTGGCATTGTTAAAAGGCTTTCTTTGATAGAAAGAATGTCAGAGTTCATCGTAAAAGGGACGCATTTACTGTAAAGGAATTTCAAAAAATCTATAGAGTTCCTTTATACTTTACGAGTTACAAGTAAAGTTAGTTTATACGTAAGAGGACAGCATATTCGTGTCACAAGTAAGAGAATCGATATTTTTAAAGAGATCTGTTCTAATTTCTTAATCTCCTCCATATATTATCATTTGCTATTCTTGCTATATTTGACAAGATGTAACTGATACCATTTTTTACACTCTTACTATTTTGGGCAAAACAATTCCATTAAACAGTACGTATTAAAAATATATATCGAATAATATAAATTTTACTTTGAAACCTATACTATAAACTCAAATAAACCTGTTATTAAAATATATGTTATCTAGTATTTAGTATTTATGAATTCACAATTGCGTATAAGTTTTGATACTTGTTACATTAGCCGAGGGAAAAAATGAAATACGTATAAATTCGTAGCAAATATGTAACATGCGCAGAAAAGTGTAGAAAATCTATGTGTATTTGCAAATCATTTCTAACTTTGATATTAATGCGCAGCACGAGTTGGGAACATCAAACCAGAATAGTTGCTAAGTTTTTTTTTGTGGATGTTCTCTAGTTTTTTAGAACACGAATCAAATCAACAAACAGGCAACATACTACTTAAAGCTCGGATTTATTTTTCAGTTTAATATTTTGTAGCAATAAAATCTTTAGTGTATCAGCACACAAGATTTTTAATGAATTTTATTTATTAGGTTAGCATTTTGCTACTGCCTTTTTTTTTTTTTTTTTTATACGTATATTCACCCATTAATAACAATAACAATAACAATGAGTATACATTGCTAGCTATCCCCTGAATTTATCGTTATTATTACGTATTAAGTATTAACATGACTTAGTTTTTTTGTAAGGCCGAAGCATTTATACTATAATTTGATATTAATATCTAAATTCCCAGAGTCCAAATGATTTATCACATGATATCGCATTACTGTGATACGTATGTGCGCACGTACGTACATATGCATATTTATTAGTTTTATTTTTAAGGGAATTATACTAAC
>CAJVPY010005089.1:0-11848 GCA_910591965.1 Dentiscutata erythropus
TTACCAAGCTAATGATTATTATACAAATCTTTTAATAGTGCTTGTAATTTTATATGAAACACATGGGCTGTTAAGTCGGGCCTATCAGCAGCATTTTGATGAGATAATAATTCTTTAGTAACTTCTAGCCATTTAGGATTACATGTAAATGTGACAAAAAGATCTGGTTTTTCAAAGTAAGTAATAATTGCTATTGCATCTTGATATAATTGATACATTTGATGTGGTCTACCTGTAAAAGATGATGGAAGGATTATACGACAACCAATAGTACTACTGCAATCTCTAGCATGTACTATATCTATAATACCTTGATAAAATTTAGCACGAAGTGATGTTTGATTATGCTTAAGATAAATTAAATGATTTTGTTCTATTTTAGCATACTGATTAACAATATATTGTTGATATAAACAGCCAGCATGCTGTATCCAATCACTATCTCTAATTTGTAATCTATAAGTATAAAATTGTATAGTTGTTACTCGTTTTCTTTTTAAAGTATTTATAAGTAGTATATTTGTGTATTATCTATCATCACCTTTAGGGAATAATAATACATAGTGAAGTGGATTATATGAAGGATAAACCTTTGCTATTTTTTGCAAATTTTCATTATGTGTTCTAAGAAGAATGTCACGATTTGTTGGATTACTTCATAACCCTCACCTACCATTATTGCAGCTATATTAGGAGCTGATAGAGCATTATAATGACGAATATCTTGATTTCTATTACTATGAATTATCATTGAAATTTCAGTAATTGCATTATCACGTATAATATCTCTTATCTGATGAAAATTTTGAATATATGGGTTGCAAATATCTAACATATTCTGTAAACTCTATAAAATATTTTTCATTTAATTTCTGCATTACATTATAATGATTTGTGATTTTATTTGCAGTATCATAAATATATATTCAGACCTGTGGGTCGATAACATAGCAGTTATGCTCCCAGGTTGCAAATTGGACGGTTGTCGGTTCAATTCCTCCCAGTGGCGAAATAATGAAAACCCAAATATGGAAGTGAAACACCGCAGGTACAGGGAACTCGGGACATCTACGGATAGACGTATTCGAGAAATAGTTATTCCGAGAAGTTGTGGCTGTGAAGCGAGGCATGTTAGAACCCCGATTTGAAATAACCGAAGTCATGAGACATACTGTGAGGCCGAAGTTTGAGAAGATACTACAAGAACTTGTAGTGCCACCGGATTGGCTTGTGAAATTCTGGCTTAATATTAAGGTGTTTTGACCTCTCCGGAGTGTTGTGCAGGCGGTTAGATCTAGGCCCCAATGAGAGAACCGGAGAAATGTTGAACAATAGATTCCAGGTGGATACACATGATACCTGTATGGGGATTATGGAGGTCCTGTGGCACTAGTAGCATAGGGTCATTTATAAAATAGCTGGACCAAGTTATGACTAGACTTGCCGAAGAAATAAAAAATAAAAAAAATAAAAAATAATATATATTTGAGCAAATGCTGGTGTGTGATCTTCATTTGATAATAATGATCTGATTAAGTGATAAACTTGACTATGAATCCGAAAATTTGATATACTATATCCCAAAAATTGATTATCTATATTAGCACCAAAAGATATACAAGCTAAGGCATTGTTATAATCTCTAGCATGTTTACGAAACTCAACTACATCAAAATTAGTTAAAGTATAAAGATTTAATAAATAGAGTAGAGGTTTAAGTAAAGGTGGTAATTGCACTTTGCCATTAGCACAACAAAGAGGAAATTTCAGAGCGGCATGCTTACTATTTTGATTTTTTTCAATAATCCAAAACTTAGCTTTACAATATCGACAGATCTGATCTATTCTATTTATAATATAATATTTGGTTTTATCATAATGAGAACTTGGATTACTTTGGGTATTAGTAAACTCAAGATTAGTAATTGTAGGAACTTTAGTATTAGGTAAAGGTGAAAGATTATCAGAATCAGAACCAAAATCAGTATCTATAACAGGAGTTTTACCAGTTTCAATTACAACTATAGGAACTTCAGTATTAAGTAAATATTGAAGTTCTTCAGAAGTATTAGTAGATAAATATGTAGTTTCTCTATTCTTATTTCTAAACCATTTTTGGCGCTTATAACTAAGTTGCTTTTGATGTTCTTTTGATAATATAGAGCTATTAGAAGATATTGCCATTATCTAAAAAACAAAAAATTATACAATAAATATAATAAACTATAAAAGTTAAAAATTTAATATACACGATGATCACTTGTACCAAAATTTCAACTAATGAAAAACAAAACTTTTGTTTAAGAGACGTGGCTCTACAGTGCGGTTTGTCTAGAGGTCAACCTTTTCCTATTGGGGACTCCTCTAAAGGATGTTCGGCATGCAAGCCAGGAGCGTTATTATACAAGATAACTGGCAGGAAGTTGCCACCCGAGTGCTCTTGTATGAAAAATCTTGGTGAAGGAAATAAGTTACATAGTAGGCTACTACTTCGTCGACAAAGTTCTAGGCCGTTACTTCAAAGAAGAACACAAGGAAACAACAAAAGTTTTGAATTTTAACACACTTTTTAGAAGTTTTGAAAGTACTTGCAACCAAAGACCTTCTAACATATTTTTGCTATTTTGGAATTTTGTTTGAAATTTTTGCCAAAAAGTGAGAAAACCGGCATACTCCTCTAAAAGATCAGCAGTGTTTACTCCTTCCAAATTAGAACATGTTTACCGAAATGGAACCTCTCACAAGCTTATTTGAATTATGCTTTGCCAAATAAACAATGATGGTAGTACTGTTCACAGTATAGGAGATCGAAGGAATTATATGTAAAAATTTCTTAATGTTAGATGTTTTCTTTTATTTTTTTTTTCTACTTCTTTTATTACATATAGTGTTAGATTAGATTTTATTCTATACATCATTATATAATTTATGTAGCCTTGCACAGGCAAAAATAGTGCCGTCATGGCCATCCTTTTTTTTATCCTTTTTCTCATTTTCTCATTTTTTCTTTTGTTTGTTTTTTGTTTTCGTTTAGTTTAAATTTTCACCTCTTTTTACTATTCCTTTTATTTCGTAAATTTTCCATTGTTCTTTGGTAGAATTCTTCTATCTAGGAGGCTAGAAAAAGAAGGTTGGGAAAGAAGGCAGACATGACAGGCTGATGAACCAGATCAGTGAACCGGAGCGGTCGGCTTGATGCAGGTTGAACCAAACTGGGAAGATTAAAATCATCTTTGGCAGGTTGCACACAAGTGCATGAATATTTAGATATTCTATATAAGTAACCAGGTGAGTTACATACTCGTATCTTTAAATGTATTCTTTTTTTTTGGATTTAATTAATGATCAATAAAGCATAGGCATGTAGCATGATTGCTAAAAAAAAAAAAAAAAAAAAAAAAAAAAATTTAATATATAGTCATACCTCCATATAATCACCCCATATAGTCACTAACTCTATATAATCACACTAAAATATTATACCATTTTTTTAATGATAAAAACACCTCTATATAGTCACAATTATGCTATAATCACTATCACATTTTTATAAAATTTGTTGGGTAATTTTAATAATAAAATTGCCTCTTTACAATCACATCATAGATAATTGCTATATAGAAAAGTTTTAATTTTACTAATTAAATCAATATTTATGTAATAATAAAAGTTGTTTAGAAGAATAAAATACACCTTCTCTAAAATTTTCATGAAATCAGATAACATTTTATTAGTACATATTTTTATTTTATGTATCTACAAATATAGCTAAAAACTTTTAATTTTTTTTTAAGAAACGTAAAATAAAAAAACATATTAATAAAAGATTAACCGATTTATGTAAAAATTTTAGAGTAAGTGCATTTTGTTCTCTTGAACAACTTTTATTATTGCATAATAAACGATTTGCTTAGTATTATTTTGACTTTTATATATAGCAATGATCAATAATCATATATAAAAATTTTTATAAAAATTTTATATACGATCATTGATTGTTGCTATATATAAAAGTCAAAATAATACTAAGCAATAATAAAATTGTTCAAGAGAACAAAATGCACTTACTCTAAAATTTTCATGTAAATCGGTTAATCTTTTATTAATATGTTTTTTTATTTTACATTTCTTAAAAAAACAATTAAAATTTTTTAGCTATATTTGTAGATACGTAAAATAAAAATATGTACTAATAAAATGTTATCTGATTTGTATGAAAATTTTAGAGAAGGTGTATTTTATTCTTCTAAACAACTTTTATTATTATATAAATATTGATTTAATTAGTAAAATTAAAACTTTTCTATATAGTAACTATTTATAAAATTTTTAAAATACCTCTATTAAATTACTTTTTTTATATTAATTATAATTTGTGCTTATATAGAGGTATCTTTATATAGTTACACCTCTTTATAATCACCACATTAAGGTGTGTTCAACTGCGTGATTATATAGAGAGATAATATATATAATTACTAATTAAATTATTAATTACTTTATAATAAATTTTTAAACAAAATCAAAAAGTACAGTTTAAATAGATATTGTTAATATAATTATTGTTAAATACAAAATATAATAATAATACTGTAAAATTATAACTAAAGTATAAATACTGTATATAAAAATATTAAATTATATATATTAATAAGCTTTGATTATAATACAACTTATATAAAGTTAGTGTAGTGGTCTAGTTGTCAACCTTTCCAAGTGGCAGGTCTAGAGTTTAAATCCCACGGACGACGATATTTAAAAAATAGGCTTGTGTTTCGGTTAATGGCTATGCTTATCAGTTGGATCTAGAACTAATCTGTAACTTTGGTCACACCATCTTGTAATGGAAGCTTTGGTGCAATAAATTTGAGGAACCGGCATAACCAAAAACCCATTTGGCAAGTCCCGAATTGGGAGTAGCAGTGATCTTCGACGATATTACAAGAAGGCTGAATTCGAACCGGGCCTGAGATTGGAGAACCGAGTAACCAGGTTTGCTAGCGGAGGACACACTAGCCGAACTGCCAGGTTGTTGCACCAGAGAAAAAGGACATATTCTTTGAAAGTATGGACCAAGGGAAGGGCGTTCTTCAAGCACCTAAAGCCTGGGCAGACCAACCCATCTGAGTTGCCGGCTGGAAGTAAAGAAGAAACTGATAAAGAATCTGGGTAAGAAGATGGCTTGAATGCGGGTACCAGGGTTGCTGTGAACCTTATAAGGGCAAAAAGTATGTAATGAGTGACTAATTAGGAAGGTTGTGCTTGAGATATGAATTGGGTTACGGCAGCACCCCAAAAGTTGGCTTGAGATACAAACCCGGTAGCAGCAATACAACAGGTACTAGTTAGGAAGAAGTTACTGAACATGCAGATGAGCGCATGTGTAGGACATGCACCACTCTGTTAGGTTTACTACAAGGATAAATGCCTTCCAAATTAGGTTGATGGCTAAAGTCTTAGAGTCTTTAATGGTAAATTACTCTGTAAAGGGGTATATTAGAAGGAAACATGTAATGTCAGTTGAAGCCAGAGAGTTTAAATGGGTACTCCCCTAGTTGGAATACAGGTACAGCAGAGAGTATAGAACCTTCGGGTGGACTACTTAAATTAGACACTTAAAAGGTGCACGTGTAGCTATTTGTACTCTTATGATACTAATGTAATATGTAAAGCCGGTGTTAAATTAACTAGTATCAGCCTACTCGCTTGAACTAATAAAGTGCCAAAGGCCTAAGTAGTCACCTTAATATAAAAAAAAAAACAACTTATATAAAGTAAAAGTTAGAAGCAAAGATAATATTATACAAATTTATTATTATTTGAATAATATAAATATATAAAGTTTTAAAGAATAAATATAAAGCAAGACTTGAAATCAAAGATAAGTTTTATACTTATTTATTTAGTGGTTAAATTTGGATATTTAAATATATATAGAGTGTTGTTATTGCTACTCTATTTTTGTTAATGCCACCTTTCAAAATTTAAAAAGTGCTCCAAAAGAGGTATTTTTAATAAGTAAATCTATTTTGATTTTAATAAAGGTTGTTCATTAGGCATTTCCAGTTCTAATAATAGCAAAATCATTAAAATTAGACCAAAAGTTATTTTTAAAAGTAAATAAAAGTTAACTAACTTCGGATATATATATCTTAGGACCTACTAATCCGATTTTAATGATTTTACTATCATTAGAACTGGAAAGGCCTAATGAACAACTTCTATTAAGACCAAAATAAGAGTTTACTTAATGAAAATACCTTTTCCGAAGCACTTTTTGATATCTGAGGTGGCACTAACAAAAATGGGGTGACAATAACAATATATACTCTTTATATATTTATATTTTGATTAATAATACTACTAAATTATATTAGAAGCATGTACTATCAATTAGCTTGTGTCAGTATGCATATGATCACGATACTAATTTAGTTTGATACTCAATTAGAGTTTGGAACTAGATTTGAATAAGAGAAAGTGTATATAGAAGGCATATATATTTGGATCAGATCTTTAAATTTAAATCTGATCTTCTTCAGATTTGAATTAAATTCAAATATTTCTATTCTTAGAAATTAATTAAGTTTACAAAAAGTGATTATGTAAATAAGTATATAAAAAAAAATAAAAAAAATAGAATTTTATATTGCTTCTTTTGAAATAAATACACCACTAATTTTTATTTGAAATTAAACGTCGAATCATTAATTTCAAAACCCCAATTGGTTAATTATTATATATTATATAAGAAGATGCTTATATAAAAACAACAATAAATTCAGATTAAAATCTGATGCAGATTTTACACCAGATGTGAATTTGAATATCCGATTTAATTATATAAAGTTATCAGGTTTTAAAAAAATAGAATTAAATTGATAAATTTTAGTATAACACTAAATTAAAAAGTAAAATTAAACAATAAACATTCGTCAAAATAATAATCATACTTATCTAATTAAAGTGAATCATACAATATATCCAAAGTAAAAAAAAAAAAGAATTAATCAACAGATCTATGTAATAATTTTAAACGATTAGATTAAAACATCCAGCATACTTAAATTAAAGCGAATTATAGTGTGAAAAAAAAATGAACTGGGTAGTAAGTACAGAAGTGTTTACATAAGATCTAAATCCTCATCATATTTATCTAAATCGGTGTAATAAAGTAAACTAAATAGTAAAGAACTATAAAGCCAATTTGTGAATAAAATATAATTATTAAATAGAGGCAAAACGTAAATTTTCTCCATTAAACCAAACCAAATTAAGAAATCAAATAAATACTTATCTGAATTAAAGAAAATCATACAATATATCCAAGGTAAAAAAAAAAAAAAAGAATTAATCAATGGACCTAAGTAATAATTCTAAATAATTAGATTAAAATATTTAGCATACTTAAAGCAATAGGTCAAAGCGAATTATAGTGTGTAAAAAAATGAACTGGATAGTAAGTACAGAAGTGTTCATATAAGAGTAGCTTGTTCAAAGTGCTTAGATCTAAATCCTCATCATATTTATATAAGTTGGCGTAATAAAGTAAACTAAATAGTAAAGAACTATGAAGCTGATTAGTGAATAAAATATAATTAAATAGAGGCAGAATGTAAATTTTCTCCATTAAACCAAACCAAATTAAAGGATTAAATAAATACTTATTTGAATTAAAGAGAATCATACAATATATTTAAGGTAAAAAAAAAAAAAGAATTAATTAATGGATCTAAGTAATAATTCTAAATGATTAGATTAAAACATTCAGCATACTTAAAGCAATAGGTCAAAGCAAATTATAGTATAGAAAAAAAGAACTGGGTAGTAAGTACAGAAGTGTTCACGTAAGAGTAGCTTGTTTAAAGTACTCAGATTTAAATTTTCATCATATTTATCTGAGTCGGCATAATAAAGTAAACTAAATGGTAAAGAACTATAAAGTTGATTAGTAAATAAAATATAATTAAATAGAGGCAGAATATAAATTTTCTCCATTAAACTAAACCAAATTAAGGGATCAAATAAATACTTATCTGAATTAAAAAGAATCATACAATATATCCAAGGTAAAAAAAAAAAAAAAGAATTAATCAACAGATTTAAGTAATAATTCTAAACAATTAGATTAAAATGTTTAGCATACTTAAAGCAATAGGTCAAAGCGAATTATAGTGTGAAAAAAAAATAAACTGGGTAGTAAGTACAGAAGTGTTTATGTAAGAGTAGCTTGTTCGAAGCGCTCAGATCTAAATCCTTATTGTATTTATCTGAGTTGGCATAATAAAGTAAACTAAATAGTAAAGAACTATGAAGCTGATTAGTGAATAAAATATAATTAAATAGAGGCAGAACATAAATTTTCTCCATTAAACCAAACCAAATTAAGAGATCAAATAAATACTTATCTGAATTAAAGAATTATACAATATATCCAAGATAAAAAAAAAAAAAAAAAGAGAATTAATCAACAGATCTAAGTAATAATTCTAAATAATTAGATTAAACCATTTAGCATACTTAAAGCAATAGTGTAAAATAATAATATTTTAGGTTCAATGTTCCATATAGTCATGTGGTTACGTAACACAGTTGAACCCTTCGCATCATGGCCACTACTAAGTTATTTTTCTTAGTATAGATTTTTTTTCTTTATTTATTTACAAATATAAGTTATTTCATTATGCATAAATTCGTTATGCATAAATCATTACACATACAATCATTATGTATAAATCGTTATGCATAAAATCGGTTTGCATAACAGGGCCAGTAAATAGTTTAAAGATTTATTTAGAATAGTAGTTATTCATAGAAGAATTATAAAAGAAATGTAAATTGGTCTCTTAAAGAGACATGATCCACTATCATGTCCTAAAACTATCTAAATAAAAGCCTCTTCATCTTGATATTTCTTCTAACAAAGACCTAACCCAACCCTATAACCAACTATTTCGGTTACATTTGATGACGACGACAGGACCCAGGTCGCCTACCCGAAGAAATTCAACCCGAAGATGGCTATGTCTTATAATTTAAAACTAGCTATGTCCCAAATTATACCCATTTCCCATATTCATACTCTGATTCATACGTTACACCCTATATGTTTCGCTTAGACAACTTCACGTCCCATACTTCTACCTAATATTCTAAAAGTGAATGTTAGTAGGATAAAGTTAACAAAAGCAAAAAACAAAGACACATATTTGTAAAAAGGATACACCACTTCTAAGAGTCCCAGTTCATACGTTCATAATCCGATACATGTGGCTTCGTACTTTTGTGTCCCAAATCTTCTGCCTAAAACTCGTATTTTACAAAGAAAATATTAGAAAAATAAGAATTTATCATTCTTTTATAATAACGTTTTGCCCCAATAAATATATGAACGAAAAACAAAATATAAAACATGTAAAAGGATACACCGGCTCTACAAACATCCACTTATATGCAACTACGCATAGTCTCTTACATTTAGTTACAATTTTTTTGTTTTTACCAATTTATCTTCAATGCTTTGCTCATTAACTTAGAATAGAACAATGTCCTGTGCTTTATATCCACTTTTACATGTATGCTTGGAAATAGCACAGTCTGATGTAATAAAAGAAACTATGGATAAACGATAAAAAAAAAAAAAAAATGGAAATAGTGAAAAAAAAAAAAAAAAAGGGAAAAAGGATACGACTGTTTTATAGCTAAGGCATTCTGAACTTTTCTAAAACAAGATCCTACTGACGTTCCAAAAAGAGATCCCGAAGTTCTACGATTAAAGATGTTAGTTTTTGTTATAAATATAGAATAGGTATAAAGGAAAAATGAAAAGAAGGCTTTGGAATATTATATGAAAGCAGCTATAAAAAAAAAAAAAAAAAAAACTGAACAAACCGATCCTAGCAGTGAAGCTCAAGTAAAGAATGACAAAATCAAAGACAAACCTAAGAGTCCCGATAACAAGTCACAAATATGATGAAGTAAAAGTATAAAAGATCAGCAAAGATAAGTCATGCTAATGCAATATATGCTTCTGAATATTGCTACGGGGTGGAATCAAAAGAAATCAAGTAAAACGTTAGACCTTGAACGTTGCAATCAGAATAGGATTTGCACCAAAGAAAATATGCCATCGGGAAATTTAAATAAGTGCAAATTTGCAAAAATCTGTATTTTTGCAGATTTTTGAAGAATTGTTATAAAAAATATGCAAAATTTTTTAGAATTTGAAGTTTTGTACAGAATTGTATCTAATTTCTGCATTTATAGTATCAAATTTGAGGTTTTGCGCAGATTTTTATTTGATTTATTATTTAATTTTTTTGCAAATCTGTGCAGAACTGCAATAAAAAAATTTCCTGATAGAACAAAGCATTCTATTATTATTAAAAACCTGCAATAATGAACTCAAGTAACTCAAACCCCAAAATTCTAGTATAAGAACCAAAGAAATGATAATAAAGATCTGAATAATAGAAAGATTACTTACCGAACAAGCTTTAAGAATTTCGCATCACAAGGATCCGGAAGAGTAAACTGTGAAAAAGGATAGAACAGTAAATGGACGAAAAGGGAATAAAGATAGAAAAAGAAGGGGCCAGAAAAGAAAAAGAGGAAATAAATGGATCAAGAAAATAAAAAAAAAAAAAAGAAAGAATGGAGACTCCGAAAAGATATACCTAACTTTATTTTTTAAGCTCACCTAAATCGCAAGACTTCAGTCGAAGCACTACCAGAAAGGCCTTATTAAAGTACGTGGACACTAACGATTGTGATAGATACCAGTAAGAAAGAAAAGACCTTGGTTTACTAAAAGAAGTGCTGGAAGAGATCTTATTTCGAATCCACATTTGGCACTAAGAGAATAAGTAATACAGTAATAAATTAAAAAATGGATCGAGTAGATATTAATCGTGCAATGACTGTGGATCATCAATCAATAGATAATCGACGATCACGTGGATGACATCAGTCGAGACGAAAGAACAAGTTAACTAAAGCCCCTATAAGAAAAGAAAGGCCCTAATAAAGAAAAAATAAATAAATTAGTAAAGTGATAAAGTAATACGCATAGCGAAAGGAAGCAAAGAAAGAACAAAAACTCATCTGTGAGGTCGAGTAATTACGATGAAAAAAAAAATTTTGAATAGAAGGTAATGCTTGTTTAAAATTGGATTAATTTTAAGGTTTTTACTTTTGGGAATAGATTAGATAAAGTATGCTTATGGCTGGCAATACACAGATACACCGATAGTTAGGCAGTGATTGCAGTATAAGATACTACATTTGAAAATTCATGTAGAGTTAGAATTTTAACTGAAATTTTATTTTCGATAAGTATTCTCTTATATTGTATTTTTTTTATTTTTTTTATTTTTTTTTTATTTATGTATTTATTATTTTGGTATAGTTTAAACCTCTTATTTTACTAGTTAAATTGCTTGGAAGACCTCGCATTTTTGAAGAAGGAGGAAGTATAAAATAATAATATTTTAGGTTCAACGTTCCGTATGGTCACGTGGTCACATGACACAGTTGAACCCTTCGCATCATGGCCACTACTAAGTTATTTTTCTTAGTATAGATTTTTTTTCTTTATTTATTTACAAATATAAGTTATTTCATTATGCATAAATTCGTTATGCATAAATCATTACACATACAATCATTATGTATAAATCGTTATGCATAAAATCGGTTTGCATAACAGGGCCAGTAAATAGTTTAAAGATTTATTTAGAATAGTAGTTATTCATAGAAGAATTATAAAAGAAATGTAAATTGGTCTCTTAAAGAGACATGATCCACTATCATGTCCTAAAACTATCTAAATAAAAGCCTCTTCATCTTG
>CAJVPY010005090.1:0-11847 GCA_910591965.1 Dentiscutata erythropus
ATCGTAATCATTAGAAATCAGTAGCATGATTATAATCGAATGTTATCAAATATCGCTATTAATCGAATCAGATATATAGCGATATTTAGTATTACCACTAGTAAACAAATTCGCTATATATCGATTACTATTACGATCGTGTATAATTGGCAGAGGTGATTGGTATCGATATATAATTACCCGGCTAGTAATCGATATATATCAGTCTATTTTTTTTGCTAATGCCCAAGTATACATATGGGGGGGTATATTGTATGGATATGAATATGTTTTATTATGTTTTCCCAGGTACCCAGATATAAGTCAAAAATTGGCTGTCAAAATTATTACAGGATACATTGCAAGGGGGTTTACATGTTGAGTAAATATGGTATATAAAGCTAAGCTTTATTATTAAATTTTCTTCTAACTTATAATTCTGATATTCGACTAAAACTCTTAACTGAAGTGCCAATATTACATCACATAGTGTAGTATTACCATTAAAACAAACACATATGAGTTTGCCAATTCCATGTTGTGCTCTACTGAGTCCATCCAAAAAAGAAAAGTAAACAAATACTGATATTTTGAAGGGGGTAAGCTGGAATGCTCACTTTTGTTAAAAATTTTGGTGAGGTCAGTGAGAAGCAGAATAGAGGAGAAAAACCACTTGTACATAAAATAAAAGAGTATAAGTTTCTTTTACTAGAATTAAATAAAGCCACACTGGAACTTGCGCAGAACTAAGTTTTTTTGATGAGTGATAAACTTTGAGCTTGTTAGCAGATAGCAATGAGAACTATCTCTAAATGACAAGTACTATACCTGTTGCTACAGTAAGTGATAAACTCTAAAAAAATTAGCAGATGGCATATAAGAACTATCTCTAAACTATAGTTGCTATTTTAAGGTCCTTTTTTGCATATCTTATATGTCTAATATAGTTATTATTATTTTTCCTAGTAGAAAGTTTTTTAAAAATTTTTAGTAAAAGTAATTATCAGAAAGAGTTTGCAGTATTGTATTAGAGTCACTTTTTTTAAAAAAACATAATATTATTTAATTATATTTAATGGCTTTTGCAAACATTAGTTACATATTGTATTAGTATTAAAGCAAATATAGTATTTTATAATTATTATTAATAAAAGCAATTATTTTTTAAACAAAAGTAAAATCATATAGTTAAGGAATATTGAAACAGAATTGGTTATATTAATATTACAAAGGGTCCATGTTACTTGCCCTACAACAATTTGCCCGACAGCTATTTTTTTAGTAATATTTTTAAGAATATTATTAAAAAAATAGCTGTCAGGCAAATTGTTGTAGGGCAAGTGATATGGACCCTATTACAAGCTTGTAAATATGAGTTTAGCAAAATTTTATTTTATAAGAATAAAGTACTAAACAAAAAACTTTCTTGGCTGTATTAAAAGCACTTATTTTCACTAATAGTTAAGATTATTTCAATAATTTTTACTAGTAAAAAATTCTGGAAGCACATTAATAAAATACTTTTTGTTATATACTGTTTAGCACTATATATAGTACCTGGGTCTTATTCAAGAACACTATTTTTAAAATTGAATAGTACTAGATACTATTTATAAATCAAGCAATTTCATTGGTAAAAAAGGAGAATACTTTATATGGTAGGATATTATTCAAAGGTGATACTTTATATAGTGCTAAATAGTAGTTTCTGAAGAGCCTTTGTACTTAGTAAAAGATATACAAATAGAAAATGAAATATACGACAGATTGAAGGATGAAAAGGTAAAACAAAGATGTTGGTTAAGCAACTCATGTGATCATGTAATTAATCGAAGTTGTGGTGGAAATTGAGATATGGGGTGGCATATGTAAAATCAAATATGATAGATACCATGATCATTGATGCATAAATGGGGTCATTTGCAGCAAAATAGTGTAATGGGACAATTATGTAATTTTGAGAAAATCGCAATTGAAAATTATCACATGATTAATTTTTAATATAACAATTATGAAAAAATAATTTAAATTTATACACTTTTTATTAGCATATTTTCCAAATTAAAACCATTTTTAAAAAGATAAAATATATAAGCAGATTATTATTACAAAATTTCAAAATCTGATTGGTTGGCCCATTACACCGTTTTACTATATGAGACCCCAAATATAACGATTAATTAAAGGTGATTGAAAAGTCAATTAAATTAATAACAAAGAAATATTAAAGTGTAATACAAGATATGTAATTGTTGAGTTATATAAATAATAAAATATAAATAAAGAATTAAACAATTTTTTAACTAAAAAATTAAGTAAATAAATGAATAGTTAAAGTAAATACTTACATGCAAAGTGCAGAGAGCATCGTTGTAAAAGGAGGAGTATTTCTAGTGCCAAGCAAGATTTGTAAAGTATTAAACTGTCTGGAGTAGATAGTAGCTATTCAGATAATTATCTAACTCTTTGACAAAGAAGGACCTGGGTAAGAAAAGTACAATTGCAATGTAAATGGCATAAAAAATTGAATGAAATAGTCAAAAGACTCAAAGAATATTTAAATAAAAAATATTATAACAAAAAAAAAAAAATAGTAAAACATTAATAAACCAAACTTAAAGATATTAATAAATAAAAATTAAGGATCAATAAATAAAAACATTAATATTTAAAGAATGTTAATAAAAAATTAAGAAATAGAATTTAATAATAAACACTAATTCATAAGAATATTAATAGAAAGTATATATTAACCAATAAATAAGGAATATTTAATACAAACTTAGTATAGAAAAGATCAATATGTTAACTCAAAATTTCACCAAGCTGTTTTACCATAGCAGAGAAAATGAAGATATTGAGGATTTTATCTTTGATTTTGAAATATATACTAAATTGAAACAATGAGATGATAATAAGAAAAAGATGATGATTAGGCTTCATGTTGCTAAAAAGGCAAGAGTATGAGTATATGTATTGATAAAGAGTTCAAATAATTAGATAGATCTAAAAGGCAAGATAGAAAAGACTATGAAAACAAAATATTATGTGGAAGAGAAGGTTGCAAGGCTAATAAGGATAAGGCAGGAAGAGAACAAATCAGTAGTTGAATATTTCAACTAGTTTGAGTCATAGCTCATACAATTAGAGATGAAGTACATGATAGAAAAAAATGAAAGTAGTTTATAGCTAAGCTAAAAAATAAATATTGATCAAAAGTGAAGAAATATTTTCTGGCCAATTATAATAAAGCAATGAATCTGGTTATAAAAATTGAAAGGTATAATAAAGACAATAAGTACAACTTGCAAAGGATGAATAAGATATTAATTAAAAGATCTAATGAAGCTATTGGCAAAAGCAATGGAAGCCTTAAAAATTTCCCAGGTTGAAAAGAAACCTGATGACAATATTAAAGAGATAAAAAATACTTTAAAAGAAATGACAAAAGTAATAAAAGATTTAATGAAGAAGGAATACTCAATAGCAAAATAATCAAAACATAGAACTTTAATATTTCATGTACCAAAAGGATAGTTACATGTCACATAACTGTCTAGAAAAGATATTAAAAGACCATTATGTTGATAAATTTGAAGAATATCAGAGAAATGAATGTAACTTGGATAAAGAAAATGAAGTCAAAAAGATCTCAATATTTATCTAGTAGAATTTATCAATGATGAATTAAAATATAATGAGAAATATTTGCTAGTTAAATTGGTTGATAGTGTTGGTGATGTTAGAAATTTGAGAAAAGGAAATATGATGATTAATTAATAAAAAGAAGTCTAATAAAAGGAGAATATTGAAAAATATATTAGAAAAAAACCCAAATGAAATAAAGCTAGATCAAAAGAATATTAACAAGAGCTTTGCTATATATATACTGCTAAAGAAATTGATAAAAAACTTTGATATTCTAAAAACTGTAGCTGATCTAAAATTTAATATTTTGCTTAAACAACTGTTTAAATGATTGCCTAAAGCTAAGAATGAAATTATGAGGGCATTAGCTTATAAAAAGAAAGACACTAATATTATGAACATGGATGTTAGAATATAATTGGTAAAAGAAAATAAAGTGCAAGAAAATAAAAATAAAATAGTTTCAATATGGCCTGCTTTAATAAATAGAGATTCAGTTAATGTATCTATAGATCCTAGTTTCTATCTAAACTTAATGTATGAGAACTATGCAAAGAAAAAAGGACTATGATGGAATCAGGTATATAAAAAAAGAAGGATGTTAAATAACAGAATAAGTAAATTTAAAAGATTATATCCCAAGTAGAAGTTGAGATAAAAGGAGTAATAACAAATCAAAGCTTTTACATAATGAAATCAGCAAACTTTGATATATTGTTGGGAATGCCTTGAATAGCAAATACACAATATAGCCTAAACTAGAAAAAGAATGAATATTGGTCTATGGTAACATCACCAGAAAGACAATTGTCGTTCGTTGTATCAGTAGTGCTTTGGAGTTACTATTCTGATTTTAATTCTTGCCTACTAGCTGGGCTCACTAATTATAAATTCAATATCTAGTTTACTTTGTAGATCCAGTTCAGTATTTTCACTAATTATATATTAATCATTCAAATCTAGATGAGACTTAACCACTCTACTAGGTTTAGATTATAGATAAATAATTAGTCTGAGCTTTTATTCTTGCATATAATTTATATTTATTTATTTATATATAATTGAGTTTTGTTTCTTTATAATTACTTATATAAACTACTTAATAAAGATATGAGCAAGGCCTCACCTTTTAACATTAAATATATAAATATATATATATATATTAGTATATAATTTTTTTAAACTAATTAGTGACTAATTATTATTATATAATTAAATAATTTATTAATAAACTTTAATATCAAATATAAAATCAAAATTATATACAAATACAAATATTTTCAAAAATATTTAATATAAATTTAGTAAAATAAATAAAATTAATTGTTTAATAAAACAAAACTAGCAATATATTTATAAAGTTAAAATGTTAACAACAATGTTAAAATAATATAAAGTAATTAAAATTGTTTTATACAAACATAAATAAAGACAAAATCAATAAATAACTAAAAAAAGTTAAAACTTAGACTACGTATTTATAAAAAAAAAATTTAAAAATAATTACTATATCTAATATATATAAATTGTTATAACAATTAAAAAGAGTCATGTCATTAGATTCTTGTTGGGAAGAAAAATCATTAAATTGATATGCCTTCATGTGAGAAAAACAGAATGCATATGTAGTTAACGTTATTAAGAAAAGTTTAATTACACAAAAATAAATGAATTAATTAATTTAATACCTGATAAATTAATTAGCTTCCCACAATCCTCTATTCCAAAAATCATTGGTAGGTAACAAAGTATACCCAGCTCTACTTCTAATCTCGGGGTAATGTTTGTATATATACCATGCAGCAAATCCAATAAGAGTACCAACTAAAAATAACACAACAATTAATGCATCAAGTGCAAATGCAGGTCGTTCTATTGGATCATCTGGTGATGAGATCGGTGGTATTGGAGATGGTGTTGGAGGTGGTTCAAAGTTTGTTAAGGAAGTTTCTGAAAGAATAGGTGGAATAAAAACAGAATTCCATTCGTAATGATATTGATTTGGCGTGTATAGCAAAAATATACGATTACTAGCAATTTCCTTATTATGTAATTTATCATATGTTAATCCTAATATAAATTGAATAATTATAAGAATAAGTAAAATAATGTAAGATTATATTGAAATTAATTCAATTAATTCTTACATACCAAATGCAATGATCATATAATCGTCAATCATAGTAGCAGTATGAGCATAATAAGGTAAAATTTCAATTGAATTCTTTACGCCAGTTATATCAGGGATCGACCATATGAAATGAGTATCTAATACCGCTAATTGAAGTTCTGCCGGCAATCCATCATTTTCACCGCCCCAAATTAGAATTCGATCGTCCTTGGCTAAATTATAGCGTTTATTAACATATGACAGTCATTAGAATTAAAAATATGTATTTAGCTTACTAAGGACTGATGTATGCATAGCACGTTTTCCAGGAATTTGACCGCTTGCTTTCTAAATATATATATTTTAGAATACGTATAAAAATTTAAATAAAAAATATATATTACGTATAATGAATATATTCTTACCATAACAGACCATGAAGCTGTATTTGTATTATACAGCATAATCTAAATAATGAATTAAGTTAACAAAATTTTTTTAAAACATATACGTACGTAGATAGATTCACAAAAATGAATGAATTAAATAACAAACCTTATTCATATCATGATAACCATTATTATTCCGTCCGCCAATGTAAGCAATGATCCCATCCTTTAACATAGTAGCAGAAAATCCATTGTTAAACTCGAGGGTAAGATTGGAAACACTTTTAATAGATTTACTCCAAATCAAATTCACAGTATCCAAGATATTAAAATCATTATAAATTTTCAATGGTAATCCCATATCGGCATCACTTAATCCAGCATATAGGTACATTCGTCCTTTAGAATCACAGGTTGATGTCAATTGTTTTCTTATATTTGGTTCATTACCATTGATTTTTGGATGTGACCATTGTCGAGAGACAGTGTTAAAAGTATAAATTAATGAATCTTGTTTATTTGAAAGATCACGTTCACCTCCAAAGAAGTAAATAGACATATTACCACACAGAGAGGCAGTACCTCTTTGATGTGGGGGAAGAGATTTAGAAAGGTAAGAAAGGTCATGAAAGGGGAGAAAAGATAAATTTGTGATTAGAAATGGTTTTGAAAAGTCAAGGTAAAAAAAATCATTTGTTCGTTGGCCATAGTTGTCTTTCCCACCCAGAAAGTATAATTTGTTTTCTACTAAAACTGCAGTATGACCACTTCGTTCCTCCGGAAAATAAGCTGGGGTTGCATTTACAAATATTATAATGGATAATATTAATGCTAGCAACCGTGCGTAATTCATATTTTTAATTGTATTTGTTATCGAAGAGAGAGTTTTATTTGGAATGAATGTCGATCTGTAATATATACATTAATATGAATTCGTTATTATGGTACTTAGTTTCACAGCTTTTTACATGTAAATATCTACCAAATGTAACATTCCTGTTTGTTCTTATTCTAAACATGGATGCTGTTACGTATAAAATAAAATGTGGCTACGTAGAAAATATTTATGAGTAAATATTATCATGTTCTACGTACGTACGTACGTACGTATGAGATTTTAACATGTTTTTGTATTAAGAAATTACTATTTGCCAGGACTGTTATTTCATCATAAATATACATTATTGTTAAGAGCTGTAAATGATCAAAAAAATCATTGCCTAATTGTTCCTGAATTCATTATAGCAATTACATTTTATCAGGAAACGTAATGGTACATATTTTGTTACCTATTCCATTATCGTTATACATACATATGTACAGTACATATGTATATTAAACTTAATGTTATTTGGGTAATACTGTAATACATAACGTATCAAAAAAAACAAAAAAAACATGTAAATCATGTGGTCAATAATTTTAAATAAAACATAGAACGGGTAATCAAACAGGTAATCAGACAGGTAATCAGAAACAAACGCTTTGAATTCGGCTTACATGGTTATCACCGAAAGTACCGATTCTATGTAAACTTTGAATAATAGTAAATTTCTCACGATTGTTTATAACTGTAAGGGTCTTGTTTGTTATTATTAGTTGGGAAAACCATTGTCTTATAAAGGTTGACATGTGATTTGTACGAAGTGATCATATTATCGCAGTATTATCGTTATAATCTTATCTATCAAAGACTCATATACGATATTTGGAATATGTAAGTTATATAGATAATGATAAAGATTTTTGTATTGTTTTCAATGTAACAACGTAGATGTTCTTTTTTCTTTAAGCGGTCTCTGTCGTCACCAAATTTATTGAACTGATTCGTAAATCGTGTCATTAAATCATAGGCGCGTATATTAGTCAACATCGTACTGTATATCCCAATATAGAAATACGTACGTACATACGTATCTTGTTTCACTTTATACTTCATATCAGACCATTTCCCGCTTTCAAACCGGAAGAACTGGCCGATCATTACAATAATTAGATACGGTATACTTAAACATTTTTCTTATGATAATTTCAATTATATATATCGATATCCTTCTTTATAATCACCAGGTTGATTACTTAAGGATTTTTTGAAAAAAATGTGCTTATAAAGAGGTATATTTTATATGTTTAATATAATTTGGTTTAAATATAAATGCGATAAAGAGAGAGGGGTTTTATAAGATGTGCTTATGGGGGATGGTGATTATATGGAGGGTTGACTGTATCGTATATCGTATATTAAAGTAAATATATTATTATACTGTATGATCAAACTTTTGTGATTTTTAAAATATATCTATTAAATTAGGTTTAGTTTAGTTCAATTCAAGTTAGTTTAGTTTAAAATTAATTTTTAGTTTGATTATTTAATTATACTAAATTAGTTTTTAGTTTAATACACAATAAATGAGTTTTTATAATCATTAAGTGTGGAGAAACTTATCACGTGTATTAAATGATCGAAAAAAATATTAAATGCTATACGATTTGCAAAGTTCACGCTAATATCTTAAGAACGAAAGTGTTTTTCTGTGATTTTGGTTTAAATGAGTGCTACGAACCTGTAGCTACAATTTATGCTTAAAAACTAACAATATACATGGATTATTTGAATTATAATAGATATAACGATAATTATACCCTGGTCACTATATCAAGATCGCAGGGCATAAATCAGTTATGTCCTGGGCACTATGTGATAAGCGGGACTTTCAGCCCCGCTTATACCCAACTGCCCAGGAAATAACTATTACATATATATAATAGTATTTTAAGGGCCATGACAGATATTAGTTAATATTTTTGGGGTGTGGTAAAAAAAACGTAGTTTAATTTTGATTAGTTGAAAAGTTTAAAATATCTTAAAAGTAGGGGGTGGGTAAGCCTCTATAGTAAATGGATATTAGGTAATAAATGCCCTGGCCCTAATTGATTTATAAATTTATTAACTATATACCAATAAATATTATTAGATTAAATGGAGTATAGGTGAGCGTACGATAATTAAAAGTTAGTAGTGAGATTAATACTGTATAACCTTAGTTGGTAGACAAAAACAATTAGAATTCAATAAATATCTCAGAAGGGATGAACTTTATGATAAATGTATTTCAGTAATGTCTAACATGTTCTATAACTTTTACATTATCATTATTTCACAGTTTAAAGCATATGACGCCGCTGTCAAAGTAAATCTTTAAAATCTCATGTTTATGTAAAAGTCTTGGTATTATAGTAACTCAAATTTACTAATTTAGTGTTTTTGAATAGGAAGAATTAAATTATTTTAATACGTAGTAATGTTTATGGTTCTAATCAAACTATCTATATGCGCTCCTTTTCTTTTAAAAATAACCAAATATGGTGCAAATTAATTAATCTGAAACGAAGTGGAGAATACGTACAAATTGATAAAGTTTTGTTTCCCGTCCGACCACGTGATTTTAAACCAATCAAATAGTAATGTATACTGCATGTATATACAATATTTTAGCACCAGGCATAACGGGTTGCATTTTTAAATGGGGATGTTTTTTTTTGCCATGTTGCTACGTTACAGTCAATTCTTTATAAGCGCATTTATGGAAGGTATTTGTTAAAGGTTCTATACAAGCTTAGGATTAAACTCTTATTGCTACGTTACAGTCAACTCTTTATAAGCGCATTTATGGAAGGTGTTTGTTAAAGGTTCTATACAAGCTTAGGATTAAACTCTTAGATATGTTGTTACATAATGTATATGTAATAAATCTGACACATGATAAGTTGAATTTCGGACCAAATTTTTGTCAAGTCCGATTTATCAAATATATAATTACCAGTGTTTACATTTCTCCAACCCTAGTCTATTGTGCTTCATTGGGAATTTTTAATATCAGCTATTATTTCTACTATTAACGTTAAAATTTTAATTTGTCTGTCCACCTTTGTAATCTAATTGGTCAATTTTAGGTACGTAATTGGGGTTATCCTTCTGTAATTACGGGGGTTACCTATCGCTAAAAACCAATGATGTAATAAAAGAGAAATTATCCTTCAGTCTACTATGATTTGCATAAATCAATAATTTTACATAAGAGCGTCGTAGACAGAAGGATAATACCGTCACTGGGCATGTAAATGAACAATAACTGCATTATAGTATTCGTTAAAGATTTGTTAATTAAATGCTATTCGGCCGCTACCGTGGCCGAATGCACCTAACAAATCTTTTCCGAAATTTTTGACGGATAATTTTTCAGTTATTGGCCGCTACGCAGCCGACAACTGATTATTCATGCAAAAATTTTCGACAAATAACTGCAGTTATTATATTATTCACACCCAATAACTAAATATTATTATTATTATTAATGTACTAGCAATTTATTATACATAAATTATTTTGTTTTATATGTGAAGGAAAAAAAATTCTCCATTGCTCTATTCCGTATACATAGAAATGCCCCGGGGGTGCCAACACTGATAATTACCGCCAATTGAGTAACGTTCGTACTTGCCAAGTTCTGAAGTTACGGTACTTGAGTTATCTGGTAATGATTATGTAATCCACAAATAATCTCGTTTACGGATATTAAGTAGATGACGTAAGCGACCAATAACTTGTTTATCCACCTTAGCGTCATTTTGCTGGCCAACAAAATTTCGAGATTAAATCAATATGAAACATTTTTTGCTCAAAATTTGTTTATGAAACAGCCTTCTGCGTACTAACAAAAAAATTTCTTTTTTGCAGAATTTTAGTATTTCAAACCTTAATCTAATGTTGAAAATGTATTCTAACCGGTTAGTGAAAAATTTTTCTGACGAAATTCTTAGTTAAATAACGCCAACTGGATAATGAATTATTCTCATTATGGGTTGCATCGCACTCAATAATTATTATTAAGTCCTTATTGCAATTCCGACACACAATCCCGACAAATTTAACTGTCATCAAAAATATGATTGGTGAATATTGTCCCGCTTAAAATTTTGACGCCCAAAATCCTATTATTACTTAGTACTCTGATTTGTGTAATTAAACAATATTAACCTAAAAAATCTTACTACGTACGTATGCTAAAAAAATCATACTATACTAAAAATGTAATATTTAATAAGATTATATAAAAATCCGTCAAATATTGCATTGTCACGTGAAAACGGCACTTAAAAAAAACTTTTCAAAACACAAGCTACGTATAACTTACTAACACTACGATTTTATCGATCTTTTGTTTTTAATATAATCAAATAATCTTTAAAATGCCAAAAAAAAACAAAAAAACATTAATTAAAAAACCAGTATAATTTGAAATAGTTATATGCGGTATTACAGCAAACAATTAATATAAATTATATCAGATAGTTACCGATATACTGTATAATTTCTTGTATTTTGAAAATTAACGATACCTAACTAGTTTTATTTAAATCTATTAGATATCAATCATACGTATTAAAACATCAAATATCTGTTTTCTTAAAACTAAAAGATTTGAGTACATATCTGATATGTTAGATTTGGTACGTATGTATCACCCTTATTACCTGTTATCAAAAGTCTAACTAATGGTAGTAAGAAAAGTATCTGGTGACTTGATTAGATATGATTCAAATGATTGTTTTACTTTGTTCAGAAATTTATTATATTTCTGGATAAAAGCCTTGCTAATAGAGTCTATAACTATAATGTACGTATAATGTAATCTAAATAGGAAAATTTCAATCATCTTT
>CAJVPY010005091.1:0-11847 GCA_910591965.1 Dentiscutata erythropus
TCGTATCTCATGCCACCTTTTGGGGTGCTGCTGTAACACAATCCGTATCTCAAGCCCAACCTTCCTAATTAGTCGCCTATTATATACTCCTTGTCCTTGTAGGGTTCACAACAACCCCAGTACCCACAATCCAGCTATCTCCTTACCCAGAAGCTTCATTGGTCCCTCTCACAGTTCCAGCCAGCAACCTGGAAAGGTTGGTCTGCCCAGGCTTTAGGTACCTGAAGGACACTCTCCCTTTGGTTCATACTTTTGGAGCATATGCTCTTTTCCTCTGGTGCGTCTAAACCGGCGGTTCGGCTGGTATATCTCAGTCTCAGGTTCTGGTTCAAATTCAGCCTTTCATGTGATACTGTCAAAGATCATTACTATTCCCCAACTCGGGACTTGCCAAGCAGGTTCCAGAATCTTCTCGTTCCTTGGTGTTATCAACACTACCGGGACATCCTATATCTGCTCGGCAGTATACAGACACCCGACAGTAACAACTTTTCAATACAGAGCATTGGTATGACCCGAGGTTACAGGTTAATCTAAGCCTCAACTTAATGAAGATCCGTTACTGTAACGCAAGCCTATTTTTCAAACTTTTATCATCCATGGGATTTGAACCCTAGACCTGCTACTTGGAGAGGGTAACGACTTGACCACTTCACTAAGCCGCCACACCTCTTGCTGAACAAGTTTACTTAGAGCATAAAAGTATATTGTATTAGTAAAATTTAGTTTATGATAAATTTTTTATATTTTTATTAATAAAATTACAGAAAATTTATCATAAACTAAATTTTAATAATAAAATATGCTTTTATGCTCTAAGTAAACTTGTTTAGCACCAAAAAATAAATTATTATGGTATACATTTCTTTACTTTACATAATTTATAAGTGAAGATACATAAATTTAGTAAATTTTTATCAAAAAAGTAATTTTATCCATTTTCATTTACAAATCAATAAAAATAAAGCAAATGTATACTATAATAATATATTTTCTGGTGCTAAACAAGTTTACTTAGAACTCAAAGTTATATTATTGTCCAAAGCGAAGCGAGGACTTATATATTTACTTCAAATCATGCAATGTCCGTTGACACCGCCCAATCAATTTATTATATTAAGTTACGCTACATAATTCTGTATATTTTTCAAAATAATATATATGGGATCTTTGCGACTCTATGAGCTATTGTTACACAAAATTTTTATTAAAAAAATATAATAAATCTATTTTTAAAAAAAAATCCTGGCAAAGATCCTATATAATATTATAGAAGTTTAATATATTTATATATGAAAATATATATATTTTTTAACCCGTAATATATATACTATGTATAAATAACTAATTTACAAAAACCAAAATACTATATAAATAGAAACAACTCTTTCTGATTATCATTTAGACCAAACCTCCTGACAAAAAAAAAAAAAAATAGAAGTTTGCTAGAGTTGGAGCTGAAGTAGACGCATATTAACGGTTTTTATAGAGGTTAACCAAGTTCTGTTTCTCTCTGCCTTGGCTTGGGGACTCCTCTATATCCTTATCATGCAAGTTAGAAGCGTTCTCATACAAGATAACTGGCAGGAGGGTGTGCCTTTGTGCAAAAATTCTAATGGAAGAGGTCTCTTACTTCTGATAACGAAGTTAAATGCATTTGATTTATATGGAAAACAGCAGCTTTTCTTTAAAGAAGCTTTACACTCTTTTCTTGGCCAAGTAGTTTATTTCTCTTCTCCTTGCTTTCTCATTGGTCTTCCAAAATTTTTCATAAAAAGTGGGAATTTGACTTACCCCTACAAAAGATCGGCATTGTTTACTTTCCAAATTCGGTTAGACTGGTAGATAGCAACACGTATACAGAAATGGATATAACGTTCGAGTACTAGAACAGGTCTCGGTTAAAAAAGAAATTCTTAAGCCTGGGCCGAAGACATCGATGGCACATGTCTGATGTGAGATATGGTTTAGATTTATAGCCACGGCCGAATGCTGAACCGGAAAGAAACTATATGTTAAAGCTTAGTCTTACAATTGAGATATACCGATGTTAGATCTGGTATATAATTTTTATCTATTACCTGGCTTGGGTTATAATAGTGTATGTCAGGATTTTTTTCTTTTTTGTTGCTTTTTCCATCTCTTTCCCTTTATAATTGAATAGTATTTAGAGCTTTTTTTTTTTTTTTTTTTTTTCTTTTTTGTTTTTTTTTGTTTTTTTTTTGTTTTCTTTCTTAGAATTTGTTTCATTCTTTTGTAAATATGGCTTTTGGTTTTCGTTTTGTACAGAAATAAGGGTTAAACTTTTTGCCGGATCTAGGTGGGAAAAGTTTATAAAAGAAGAAAGGATCTTGACATAGTATACAACAACCTGTTCATGATCTTGGGAGGTTCTTGGTCAACTAAAATTTCGAAAAAGTTTGGAATCCCTAAGTAGACTAATAGTTGTTATAGCAGGTCACATTGGGCAGTTCTTGCTTGGTGAGTTTTTATTAGACTAGAGCAAAAACATTAAAGAATATATACTTTAGAGTATTAAATTCACATCGTAGCTCAAGATAAATAAAGACAGGATTGCTTTAAAAAAAAAAAAAAAAAAAAAATACTATATAAATAAATTATAATAATAAAATAATAAACAAAATAAAGTAAAAAAAAATTCTCATTCTGATATTTCATCCCTTGAATAGCCATCATATATCCTATATAAGATCAGTACTCTAGGAAGGATAGCTCTCTTTACTGGTTTTGAACCCAGGTTACTCTGCTTACAAAGTGATATTCAAACCAGTAGTCTATATCAAAATGATTACCAAAATTTGAAAATTAACTCCTTAAAAAGATTATTTGTGCAGCTTGATTATCCAATCAAAAAATTTTTTTTAATGTGATCTAAACTTTAAATTAGATATTTAATTATCATTGTAACGTAGTTTTTGATCTAACCAAAATTTTAAAAAAAATAATAATAATAATAAAACACTATTAAAAAAATATCTCGAAGTCAGAAAGAAAATAACAATCACTATCCAAATCATCAAAAGTAAGAAATAAGTAAATAAATAAAATAATAATAATAATAATAATAATAACTAATAAAGTTTTTATCATATTTTTTTTCAACACTCTCCCCGACGATCACTTGGCACAAAAATTAATAAGAAGAAAAAGTATCTGTTTACCAATTTATAAGACAACACAACAGTGCTAAATACTACTAGACAACAAAAAAAACATAGACACAAGGTAGTTTCACAATAGCTAGTTAACTTGCAAGTCAAAACTTACAGAAGATTGTATAAGCAATAAGAGTTAGTTCAGCAGTAGAAAAAGTCTAGATAGAACGTCGAATATAATATTTCTTGACATAGAAGTGCTAAAACACAAAGGCACTCTAGTTTGTTAAAAAATATTACTCGCTTCTTTAATTTTAGGGAAAAAAGCATTAACTCTGTAGTGTAGATCTTTGGTATAATACAAGATTATCACACAAAGCTACACAAAGATACACGAAATCAACAACTTATATTTCATGTAAAGACACGTTAAAAACGCGTAAAAACACGTAAAACATGTGACTTAATTGAAGCTTAAGCCAAAGTTAAAGAGTTATATTAAACATCATACCAGTACACAAATCACGTGAAAGAAGCAATGCCAGCATTCCGGAAGTACAGAAACTTCTGTAACCAAACCAATGAGAAAAAACTGTCATTATATAAGGAACAAAATTCAATCTTAGTTGAACAGGACAATTACATTGCAGATTTTTTAAGTTGTAAAGATGTGCTTTTTATAACAGCTTTACATGAGGTTGTCGAAAGGTATAATTGGGCCTGAAACAAGAAGTTCAAGCAGGATACACTATTTGACGAGGAGAAAATCCTACTGGGGAAAGCATAGAGATAATACAAAAAGAAGACAATAAATGTAATCTAAGTCCCACAGATATGGAAATTAATTTCACAAAACCTGTGATTATATCTGAAAATTATGGCAACAACACAACTTGCAACAACAATGGCATTTCTCGTAAAAGAAGCCTAGTAGAACAGGAAAATAGTAGTAACTTAGTTGAGCATAATCAAAAGATAAGATTAGATACATTTATTCAAAATGAGGTCGGTATATTTAACTATGGTCTTGAAGAGATATTAGCTAGTAACAAAGTAAGGTCCACAAGGGTAGAAGACAAACAGAAAAAGTCCAAAAAACAAGAGAATATCTATAACTCAATATAGGCTCTGAGTGGTAAATACATATCAGAAAAGTATATATATGAATCATTATATTTTTTTACTTTGTGAGATCTTCCAAAAGATATGAGTGGAGAAAGAATTAAGAAATTTCTTAAATATTTCGGAGAAGCAACAATACTAGCATGGCAACATAACTTTACTACCAAAGCAGCTTTTATCAAGATCACATTGAACATGGAGAAGAGAGAAAACTCCTTAAAAGAAAATTGGTCTATATATTTGGATCAGGGTAAAACTTATCAAACAACACCTGGGAATTCAACATTAAAGAATTAGAAGAACCAAACAAGTTCAAAAGCATGATCTACAATATACCAACATCTGCCTTTGACAGCCTGCTTCTCAGACAATTAAAAAGATTCAAGGTGCAGGCGGTGCACATACTAAATAATCAAAACGGTAATTAGTACAGAAGAGCATATGTGTATTTTAAAACTGAGGAAGACTTGGTACAAGTACAAAAATTAGTTCTTTATTATTATAGCACTAAATTGGAGTGAAAAATGTCTATGAAAGAAGAGAACTGTAACTGCAAAAGAGAAAACAACGAGGCATGGGGTTTGGCAGATAAGAGGAGGAAAACAAAAGCTAACAAGTCAACCGCTCCTAAAAATATAGCTGCTGCACCTCACTCAAAAAGGAGAACCATACCACTATTTGAAAGCAATAGAAGTAAAGAAAATATCCTTTGTAATACCAAGAAATCCTCAGATCATTTTGAGGTGGATTTTACAACAAGAAAAGTAGCAACTATAGAAATGCAAATGGAGACAGGAGTTCACAGTATAGAGCAGAAAGAAAACATTCAAAACACGATCCTTGAGCAAATTCTTCAAAGACTCAACATGATAGAGCTAAGGAAGAGTAGCCTAGGAGCTCAGAATCACTCCTAAAAGTTGCCACAGACATCTTTATAGAAAAAAGGGTCTAGGAAATGTGGGAGGAGGATGCCTGAACCCTTCCAACGCAGAGGAGGAGTATAATAGAAGAAAATGATGGGTTCTGAAAATAGTGGTATATAATATTAATGGGTTAAAGTCATGTAGTTATCGGTTAAATTTGGTTTTAGTATAGGCTGTACAAGAAGGTTTTGATTTGGTTGGGTTGACAGAGACTAATATACAAGAGCGTACGGGAAAATTTTTGATGAAAGATAGAGACAATTACTGAGGAATTTGGGCTTGTGCAGATGTGGATAAATCTAAGGGTTTAGGCATAGGGTTACTCGTTAGCAAAAGAATAGAGAAATATATTGAAAAAGTAGAAAAGATAAATGAATTTCTATTAATTGTAAACTTTTATTTACCAAACAACATTACGCTCTCAGTCATAGTAACGTATCTCCTACCAAGCAACAGCAAAGTGATAAAAGAAATTTCAGCTAAGATTTGTGACAAGATTACATTTTACGAAAAAACAAATTCTGTAATCTTAATAGAGGACTTTAATCATGTTGTAGACCCACAATTAGACCGGGCAAAGCCATCATCAATACAAAAGAATTTATCCCTACATCGGTGGCTAATTTCTAGAGAGTACAAAGACTCTTTTAGATTTTGCAACCCAGAAAGTAAAATATATACATGGAGTAATTCTATGATAGCAACAAGAATAGATCAGATCTGGGTAGTGAACTGTCTAGCTTAACACGTAGAGACAGCAAACATTATTGAGATGCAAACAATTATGTGAGATGGCTTTTGTTAATATCAAGATAAAGCTACACAGAAACCCCAGAAGAAGATGCATCAAGTAAGACACATTCAGCAGTGTGAACAAAGTGGTTACTTGATCAGACAAAAGAGGAGGATTGGCAGAATTATAGAGCAACACTGTGGAAGCTCTTAGATAGCAAAATTCCGTCCTTTCTAAAAGAACATTATATAGATATAGATATAGCTTCTTCACCAAATATATTGGATAGAGTCAACCAAGTATGGGAAATAATTGAAGAAGCTATTATTAAATCAGCAAAGCAAAACTTCCCAAATAAGAAAATCAGACTTTCAAAGAGAGCTGTTAGGAAAAAAAGAAAAAAAAACTTATAGTTGACAGCTGCTCAGATTTTGGAAAAGATTATAAGAGATATTAAAAGAGCAGAAAGTCTAGCCAATAGCAGCTCAGTATTGCAATAGAATAGAGGTTTGGAAAAAATAAACAAGTTGACAGGTAGTGAAATTACGTTGGTTGCCGACTTCATTACTAAAAGCTGGTTAGAAGAAGCAAAAGTATAGTGGAAAACTTTTGAAGGCAAAGTGGTCACCGAAGAGAATATGCAAATTAAAAAAGAAATTAGAGTGTGTTGAAAAGAGAGCACAAATGATTGTTAAAGAACAAAAACGAATGCTAACAAGCTTGCTAGAAAAATCAACCTCCAAGATGACAATTGACAAAGTTTATACCGAAGAGGCAGAGAGTGCTTGGCTGGAAACAAACTCTAAAGAGGTGCTTAGAATTACCAAAGAGCACTTCCAAAATTAGTTTCGTAAAAGAAACACAAACATGACCTTGCTAAACAGAGGTTGGCACCAAGAATACAGTCCTATTGTATAGGTATAAAAGAGTTGGTATGAATCATTACTCGAGCCAATTGAATTAGAAGAATGGGAAGCAGTATTGAGAAATAGCAAATCGAACTCAGCTCCAGGGATCTCAACAATTACATACTTATTTATCAAGCAGGCAGACAATAGAATACAAGTTATTTTTAAAAACTTCGTAAATTTGTGTATATGCAGTGGGGTAGTACCAGATAAGTGGAAAGTAGTACAGATGTATTCAATACCAAAGGGAATGAATTGGGAGTATGATCTAAACAAGATACGCCTAATAGCTCTGCTAGAAACATTTCACAAGTGCACAACCAAGGTGTTAACAAAGCGTCTCAGTAAGATTATAAGTGAAAAAGCAATATTACAAGGTCCAAACTTCGCAGGTTTACCTGGCAACTCAACTGAAGAGCCAATTCAAATTTTAAATACAGTAATAGAAGAGGCTAAAGAGCAGAATAAGGAGTTATGGGTCCTTTTCCAGGATATAAAAAAAGCATATGACTTAGTAAATCTAGAGATGTTACAAAAAGCCCTTGAGAGAATCAAAGTCCTGCAAATTATTTGTAGTTTTATTCTAAACCTTTTCAGAGACAGAAAGCTCAGAATAATTACAAATTTTGACCTTACCGAAGAGATTGTTGCTGAAGATGGTATAGATCAAGGAGAAGTTATTTCTTCCTTGGTCTGGATAATTTTCTATGATCCTTTGCTTAACAAGATACAGAAAGACGAAGAATTTGGATACACCCTCAAGCCATATAACAAAATGAAAACATTGATAGAGTTGGATCATACAGATAAAATCAAACAAGTGGCACTAGCCTATGCTGATGATACAGCCTAGTTAGCAAATTCGAAGCAACAACTGGAGTGTATAGTAGCTTTGGCCGAGCAATTTTTTAAGTTAAATAATATTAAGATAAATGGAAACAAATCCAAGCTAGTAGTAGTTAACTCGGGTTTGGCTAAGCAGGAAAGGTGTATAGACTTTTGTAATACAAAAATCATGGCAGAAAAAAAGCTATGCGATGTAAAATACTTAGGTATTACACTCCATACCGCAACAGAAATAGATAATATCAAAAAGAAGGCCAAAAAGATAGTGGGCCTTTTTTCGCACTTAATAGAGAAAAAGAAGGCTATAGCAAGCCAATTAGTCTATATAAACAATCAAGTATTAATACCCAAATTAGAGTATATTTTGCAGGTCATCTCACTTGCAGAGAAAGAAGTTGCAGTGATCCATCAACCAATGCTATGTTGGTTTAAAAGAAAGTTGGGAATGGCTCAAACATGTTTGAATAATATTATATTGCATAACAGCATACTAGGGTTTCAACCACTCACTAGTATACTCATAGCAAGACAGGTAGTTGTGCTACTAAAGAGCCTAAACAATATAGACACAATAGGTAAAATTACAAGGCTTAGAATTAGACAAGATATTTTTCGTAAAGGGATAAGCCAAGATTTTTGAAAGTGTACTGTTGCAGAGATGAGCAAGACTAGGTGGAGAGACAACATCGCCTGTAATATAGTTGAAAGATGCAAACAGTTTGAAGTATTTCTTAGTACAGATGAACAAGGATGGCAAATAAAGGGCACAGGCCCTACGATAGAGGACCTAATACTATCTAAAGTATTCGAAAAAAGTGAAAACTCTCGCATTAAATTAGAAATTTTTTACTTAGGGCAAATAATTGATTACAAAGGCAATACACTTCTAATGTGGCAATAGCTCAGAGCTCTGAAGGATAAATATATAACTGGAATGAAAGCTCAGTGGTTTAGCGAAATAGAAAAGAAAGTTCTGGTTTCAGCAAAGGAAAGAATACTAAAAAGGAAATATTAGCTAGGCTACAGAAATCCGATGTATCTCTCAGTATAGTTTGAGAAATCAAAAACGAACAAGAGATGCAAGCTCTGGATAGTACTGAAAGATCAAGATTCAACAGTTCCAGTAATCGGTCGTGCTATAGATGCTAACGGTAAAGATATTTACTTTGAACACTGGCTAACAGAGCCCGGTTGCAACACAGGGTTACTGCACTGATGTACTAGATGTAGTGTAAATATAGCAAATGAAGCAAATCAATATGTAGGCAAGAAGGCTATAACACAAAACCTTTGCCAAGTTAAAAGTATTGTTAAAAAAGAGAATAAATGGTCTATGCTAATCTCTGCACCCTGGTTTTTCATACCTACTTTTTTTGAGCAAGGTATAGAAGAGAATTTTGTGGAGCTGCAGCCAATCGAAAATGTAGACATCATCTTCATTAAAAATCAGCACTTTAAACCAAAAGTCGAAAAGTTGTTAATCGAAAATATAAATCTCAACTTACAAAAAAGAACCAAAAACCTAGTATTCTTTATGGATAGATCCTTGATACATCCAAATGACGAATCTGTGAATATCAATCTAATGGCAAGGTGGATTCAAATATATATAGAACAACCTAAAGTAGAAGTTACCAGAGGTAGTGTAAGGGTGGAAAAGTGGTCTTCATCATCAAAACCTGAACTAGCAGCAATCTGGTGTGCGTTATTAACAACATGCTCAGGAAGTATAGTTGAGATTAATACAGATAGTATGGTTGCAATATATAGTATCCAGAAAGCATTAGAAAATAGAAGTTTTAGAGTATCGAGTAAATTAAAGAATTACTTAATCATAGATAAGATAGTGGAGACAATTCAGTTTAAAGGGCTCAAAATAGTATTAAACAAGGTTAAAGCAAATAGTGGTATTAAGTAGAATGAGATAGCAGACAAGCTAGTGAAAGAAGGTGCAGCTTTAGATGAAGACTAGTTAATTTGTGAATTTTTTGGATCTAGATAGCCATTTGGTGTAAGGTGGCAAGACGAACAAGTAGACTCCCCAATAAGATCTTTTATATTTCAAGTTACTGGCATAAAAACTGAAAGCAGCTGGTATATGCAAAAGAAGTCACATCTACATAGCGAAAATGAAAAAGCAGAAGACTTGGTTTGGAGTAACTGTTGGGGAAGATTTAAATAGTACAGAGGCATAAGATGCGACTCAACAGAAAAAAGTCTTAGATTAGTAGGGTATGTTAAAAATTTGTTATGAACACTCCCAACAAAAAGTGTCATATACAAGAGAAGTCCCTCTGTATATCTGGATCCTATGCGTCCTGTGTGAAGATAATAAGGAGGAAAATGCAGATTACCTCATGCAGTGTTAGACACTAAATGAAACATGGGTAGAAATCGAAAAGTTTAGTATTAGTTTAGCTTGGGCATTAATGGATAAAGTTTATAGGGTAGCTTTAATAGTACAAAAGTTGTAGAGAGCAGTTCTCAGTTCATCACTAGTTAAAAGAGTCAAGGCGTGTAGTCTTTTATTAAAGGGCCTTTTTAAATGCAACACACTTTTATAGTTAAGTAGTATTTTAGAGAATGAAGCCGTAGCACTAGAAACTCTAAAAGCAGCTAGCTTTGGTATGCAAGAATGCTTTCATAGATTGGTATGGAGTGATAGATGTAAAAAATTTATCACATGGGAAAAAGAAAATAATATTGATGCCAAGGAAAAAAAACCAAAGAAAAGCAAAGAAAAGAAAAAGCCTTGTGGAAAGGAGAATATCACACTCGGTCCAAGTAGTGGTGTTGCAAACTAATCTAGAATAAATAAGCGAATAAAGATGGTAGAGGTGAATTAACTAGTAGAGTCAGAAGTAAGATATTTGTCAGAAGTTGTGGTAAGACAGAGAATTTTAAGTTCTAACCCACCAAGTTGGTGGACTAAAAGATTGTAAATATTTAATGGGAGCTAAGCCCAGGCTAGATCATATCTTTAAATACGTCACAATATATGTGGGATATGGTGGCCAACATTAGTGCAGTAGCCAAACTTGGGTATCTCGAAGGGACAGCTGGGTTTTAGTCTAATTAGATTATTAAATAGCTTAGTATTGTATTAAATAGTAAATATTTAATAAAATTTTAGTATGCGGTTATCAAAGAAAAAAAAAAAATAAAGTTTTTATATAATAGTAAGAATATAGATAAAGGCAAAGAAAGAAAAATAGTTAAAGATGTCGAAGATGTTAAAAATGTAGAGAACATAGAAGAAGACTGGTAAAATAATAATAATAAATTTTTAAATACTATAATTTAATATAATAAGATACTAAAAATAATTTAATTTAATAGGTGGAGTAAGTGAGTTTCGAAGAAAGAGGAGAAGAATAAAATGTTGTATTTAGAAGAAAAAAATAGAAGATTGGAGAAGATGTTGGAAAAAGTAATGGAATTGGGAGAATTTAGATTGAAAGTATTAAGAGAGATATTGAAAAATGAATAGAAAAAATATGAGATGTTGCATGCAGCGAAGAAGAAATTTGAATTAGAATATAATGTATTAAGAAATGATATAATTGAGGTGTTAGGTACAATAGATGTGAGAAAAGAGAGAGGTAGGGAGAAACAGAGAATGAAGAAAAGGAATGATATAGAAGAGTTAGGTAAAGAAGATGAAGAAGAAAATGAAGATAAAGAAGAAGAAGAAGAAAATTATGAAGTTTGGTTAGATGAGGAGTTAAGAAGATACAAAGCTATATTGAAAGAAGTGTCAGAGAGTGAAGAGAAAAGTAGTAGTTTTCCAATAGTGTTAGAAAATGAGATAGGAGAAAGTAGTAGAAGTTCGCAGAGGTGGGAAAAGAATATGGATGAGAACTATATGCGAGAAGATTAGATTTCATTTTTTTATATTTCTTTGTCTTGCTGGTTTATATATATAGTAATAAATTTTCATTTTTCAGTATTTTCTTTTCATTAACTTTTAGATCTTCTTGCTATTTGTATTTAATAAAAATCTTATTAATATTCACTACTATATTAATAGCATATATTTTGTAGAAGACCCGGGTCTTGTATATAGTAATTTATAATACTCAGGCTCAGTACAAGATTTGGGATTATATAACAGTTTACGAATATTATAATTTTAAAGTTTTGAATAGCTCAAGATATAGCAACTAATTAGTATATATTAATAAACAATTAATATAGTC
>CAJVPY010005092.1:0-11847 GCA_910591965.1 Dentiscutata erythropus
TAGGTAATTTACCAAACGACCAAAAAGATTTCGGGTAATGAGCAGGTGTCCCAGAAATTATGAAAATAGCTGTAATAGCTGTAATAATACATAACCTGACATGCGATCATATTGAGACAGGGAATAACTATTACATACGTATTACATTTATCTAAATTAATACAAACAAAAAAATTAAACAATCATAGATTTTAAATAACTTATTTAAAACATTAACACATTTTTATATTATACTCAGAAAATTATATAAGTTTTCATGAACTTAATTAATTAGCTTATTTCAAAACTTAAATAAAATTTCTTCATAATCTCTAAAATAACATGAACAAAATAAAGTTAATAGTTATCTTTCTGAAATCTGAATAGCTTAACCTAAACACTTAGAGCATTAATTATCTTCATGCTAACGTGATAAAATAAAATACTTAATTCTGATAAAAACTCACTCGCACATTACAAATATTTTACTTGTTTTTAGTCAAATCCTTTTTAATGATCGACAAAAAATTTCCCCAAAAATGATTATAAATTTTACTGGTTGGTATTCTCATAAAGAAACTTTTTAAATGAAAGCTAATTTTAGGTTTATAAAATTTTATTTTTCTTTGTAAATTTTTTAAATTATGGAAAAATATACTTAAAAAATATATATAGTATATACATACTATATATATTATTTAAGAGAATTTTTATTTATATCTGGCAGATAAATTATATATATATTTAAAAATCGCCAATATATAGTATATCTTAAATTTTGCTATGAAACCAACTTAAAGGTCTTAAACAAAATATATATATATATATACACCTTTTCTAATCTAATCCTAACTTTAAATTTAAATAAAATGTTTTTTTTATACAGTATACCGGTTAGCTTACTCTATAGGTAACAATTTCTTTATTTAATTACTAGTTAAAGAATAAAAAATAAAATTTATGCTTATTATATTGTGTATCACTCTTAATAAGGTTACCAATGCTGTAAAATTTATAACTACAGAACTATTAATACTAAATATATATATAATATACGTACGTATAAATTAAACTTCATTATATATCTGATATGTATATACCAAAACCATATAAATAAAGCATTAAAAGATATTCCTGAATTCTAGTCGAGACAGATCCTGCATCCGATGCATTGGCCAATCAAATCAATTAGGTCAGTAATTTTTCTGGTCAGGGTACTTAATGTATGTTTTACAGTATGTGAAATGTTACATTAATAAAAACACGTACAGTACATACGAATAAGTGATAAGATCTGCTCTATATTACGATTGTTGAAAGGCGAAACGCATTGCTAAGTTACGTGAAAGAAGTTTCAGAATCTGAAGAGCTCTTTGATAAAGAAAGAAAGATAGAATTATTTAGTACATATATGTAATATAATATATAGCTTTAATATTATTTTCTATTAATAAGTTTAATATTGACATCATTACGTGTTAGTTATAACGACATTTTCAACTTCATGCGATCGGCCAATCACGGTAACAGGTAACCTCACACAACGAAATCGAAATATCAAAGATCAGCTGAAACACATAACACACTATTTCCCTAAATGTTATATATACACGTTTTGACGTGGAGACACAAAGCGTGAAAAAAAAAGAAAACGGATATAGTTTCAAGAAAATAAGGATATAACGTGAATAATCAATTTTTCATTGATTTATTAAATTATATTAGTTCAAATATAGTATTTCATCATTATCGGATCATAACAGCATGACTCCGCGCTTTCTTATGACACATAATTAGCGAAATTATTTGAAATTATTTCGTAATTCACAGCGTTTATAAAAATATATCACCCTACACTTAGAGTTATGAGTCATATATGGTAAATTTAGAAAAATGAGCCTACAGGATATAATATTCCGTATTATTTTAATTAAAAGTAGTACTGATTTTATATTTTATATTATTCTGTGTTAATAAGTTAATAACTTATCAAGCAAATCAAGCAATCGAATTAAACAATGCTGTGTAAGGTGCTGCAAAGATTATTTTCTTAACTTACAACAATTGGTCCTAAAACGTTAATCATGATCAACACATGACCTTTTAATATTATTATAACTTTGGTGAGGAATGGCAATGTCGCTAGCCATTTTTGCCAGTAAACCCTTTCTCAAAAGAATTACTTTAAAAAAAAAATATTGACATCAGTTTTTATACTGTTTCTTTGAAATCAATTATCAATAAAAACCCCTTAATCTACTATAAAAAACAAATACTTTTTACATGTCTTTACGATCAATTTCATCGCCTGTAGCTACTACACTTACGCAGCCATCACCATCAAACGATTTATATAACACATCCTATAACAAACCATTTTCAATAATGTGTACTGATTTTTTAACAGGTCTCTCGAGAGATCTTTCTTTATTACTCAATGATACTGAAAGTTATGATACTATTATAAATGTTGGTGAAAAACATGATTTTAAAACTTTTCGTTCGCATTCAATAATACTACGTGTTAGGTCTCCTTATTTTAAAACCGCCTTGTCAAGCGAATGGGCTAAGGTTGAAAATAATCTAATCACTTTTAATAAACCTAATATCAGTCCAACTGTTTTCGAAGTTATACTCAAGTATGTTCTTTTTTCAAAGTCTTAAATTCTTCGTATCTAAATTACTTATTATTTTTTTATCCTTCGTTTTCCTATTTACTTATAGGTTCATCTATACTGGAAAAATCTCTCTTGATGATTACGATGCTTTGACAATTCTTGATCTCTTAGTTGCAGCTGACGAGCTTTGTCTTCAAGAACTCATAGATCACGCTCAAGATTATTTATTATGCTATAAACCAAGTTGGATGCAAAGAAATTTTGCCACTACTCATAGAATTGCTTTTCAACATTCTTGTGCTTTTACAAAATTAAAAGATTATTGTTGGGAAATTATCAGAAATGATCCCGAGTTGGTGTTTCAAGCTGAAGATTTTATAAATTTGGAAGAGAGTGCTTTGTTAAATTTATTGAAACGTGACGATTTAATGATCAAAGAAATAACTATCTGGGAAAATTTAATTAAATGGGGAATTTATCAAACTTGTACCATCTTACAACGACAAAGTGATGATCGTGAATGTGAAAACGGTGGTTTTGTTATTTGTGATAAAGATGAATCTTCCTTACAAAATAACTCTCCATCGTCATTGAATTACTTTTTAAACTATTCTTCATCTCCGTCTTCCCTTTCTTTAGTAACTGCTTTAGCGAATCTCTCAGCTACAACGTCGGTTAAAGATATTTCTTTGTGGTCCTCTAAAGAATTTTCTATTCTTGCTTCTGCTCTTGAAAAATTTATTCCTTTTATTAGATTTCTTCAAATATCTAGTAGCGATTTTTATAAGAAAGTTAAACCATTCAATTCGATTCTTCCTTTCGATTTGTATGATGATATCTTACAATATCACCTAGTACCTGATTCCGTTCCACACGATGATTTATCTCAACCAGAAAGAGCTGCAATCGACAGTGTTATAATAGAAAGAAAACATGCTGCTTTAATTGCTAGTTGGATAGACGGTCGTGGTCTTTGCAATGATGATTCTAATAATGAGAAATCCCACGACAATTGCACGGTTTCTTCCATATATGAACCTTGGGATAATCCTTATGAATTTAAATTACTTCTTAGAGGTAGTAGAGATGGTTTCTCGGGCTCTGAATTCCATGAAAAATGTGATTCGCGGTCTACTACTGTTACTGTAATGAAAGTTCATGGTACCGGTGAAATTATTGGTGGTTACACGCCTATTCAATGGTTATCTCAAAATACTTGGGGATACACTGAAAATAGTTTTATTTTTTGTTTGGCTTCTCAATCTGGTAGCACTAGTGACAATATATCACAAACTTGTCATTTTTCAACTTCCATTACGGGTACAAATAGCAATATGTCTCAAAATTTTCCTGATCCTAGTAATTTCTCTCAGAGTTCGAGCCCTACAGGTTCTCGAAATATAATGAGTAGAGTTCGAGATCCCGCCCGTGCGATAAATTATTACAAAAATTATGGTCCCTCATTCGGTAGAGATGACTTAAAAATGGCCGGAAACTTTAAATTAGATTCAAGATGTTGTTGTAAACAAGGCGATTATGAACTTCCTATTCGTGAAAATACCGGCTACTTTTCAGTTGATGAATATGAAGTTTTTTCTATACATCGTCGTCGACCGTTGGGTAAAGAGGAAGACAAATCAATTGGAGGATTTAATAATTCACTCAATGATGGCGAGAATAAGAGTATTAGCGATAGCATTGGGATAGCGTATCAAAGTGGACGGTCCGGAAATATGACTAGATCCTTGACTTATTAAAAGTATACTTTTTTTTTTTTTTTTATATATATTTAATGTTAATAATATTTAGACGAACATCAGTGATGTTAGAAAGGTAGAACATTTATTACATACTATATATTAACATTTACACGCTGAATAAAAAAAAGTGGCTTAGTGCTTTTTTTGAAAATTGGTGCTAAAGCTAATTAATAGATAGATAGATAGATTGACAATTATAGTGTATAGATTTTATTGTAAACTATAAACAATGCTTCCGAGAAATAATTAAATAGATTTTATTTTGAAAACTTTTAATGCAGTACATTTATTTCTGGTGTTTAGAATTAATGTTTTATTAATCTAATTTATAATTTTTAATAAATAGTACGTACTAGAATTTATATATATTTAAAGAATTATAATTATTATTATTTATAGTAACAATTTTTTCAAAATTTTTGATATTAAAATACCGGTAATATTTGTTGTGACGAAAATTTTGTATAGTATAAAATAGATACGCAACTGAAATACTGTACAAATTTTTAGAGTGCATTTTCTAGCTTTTTTTTTTTTTTTTATACTTGTCACTCGATCATACATACAAAAACGGAATACATCTCGCCTCGCTGCTCACGTGATATACAGCTAGTTCAAAAACGCCCATTACCATTCCTCCTCTACACTTTTATTGCCCTCAACGGTGGGTGGATGTAGGGCTGTTAAAAGTCCAATCCTTTCGGTCCTGACTTCGTAAATAGGGACTTCTATTAGGACTCGGTCCTTGAGTCGAGTCCGTACATGTAATAATCAGATAAATCTCGATATAAATTAGTCAATCATATGAATGCCTCCTGATCACAATACGAACAAACAACATGCATTTGACCAATTATATGGATCACAAGTTGGAACAAAAGACATGCATATGGGACTTTGTACGGGACAGGTTTGAGTCAGTCCTAAAAAGTCCGTGTGAAGTCGACTCAAGGACCGGGTCCAACAAGCTTTTTAACAGCCCTAGGTGGATGGGTGGGCATTTGGGTAGTTTCAAGAACAGTGAACCCAGTTAGTGATGTATCCCAAACTGTTTCGGCACCAACTTTTGATCGGGATTTGGGATTTTGCCGATATAATTGCTACGTATTTGGGATTTTATTCGGCAGATGACGAAACTATCGGGTTTTATCTTCATGATCATCTCATCACATGATAAAACACTCGCTGAGTTAGGGTTAGGTGATAGTATAGTAGTAGTAAACAAATGACGTCATTGCATAACTTAGTGTTCCGGGAATTTAGGACTTGCGTCAAGCTAGCAGCAAAGACAAAAAGGGACAACTAATTCCCATTTCTTCTCCCTTAAATAGACATTTGCTATGACCTCATACTACATCACCCAATCTATAAAACGTCATACTGGGTGACAAATGGATGCCTCGTGACTTCGTTCACGGCATCGCAAGACCGGAATGTGTGACAACGTTTGTATTAATGTTAAAATCGTTCAAAAAAACTTTTTATTAAAGCACGAATTAATATTTCTTATGCAGATTTTTGAGAAATAACCGATTTTTAGCTGTGTAATGTTACACCTAATCTTGATAGTCTGGCACTAATTTGTCACGCATTCCGATAAAAATAGAAATCTCATTAATTCTGTAATTTATTTATTATATAGTACGGTAAACAGCTTTTGAGAGATTATCAGATTTAAAATATTCCTGACACTGGCCACATGATTATATAAATATAATCACCTTTGAAATTCTTGATTCATTAAATAATATGAGATTCAATTTGCAGAGTCCTAAAGTGAGGAAACTTATGTGACAGATGTGATATCCCCTCTTTTACAAACTTCATTAAAGAAACTACCTATTAAGAATTTTGCCTTCCTCAGCTCATAAGTTTTATCATCGATTCAACACCAATTCATATAAGGTTAAAAAGTGGGTACTAAAATTTTTCTCTATAGTGCAGAACAACAAAGCCTAGCTAGCGCAGACAGAAGAGGAGATGGAAAACAGGGAAAACGTCCCGATATTATGTTAATGGAGAAAAACAAAGGCAAGCTTTATGAACTCATGTTTGTAGAATGTTCGCACCTAGTCTGCATTGAATGCAAAAAAAAAAAAGACAAGACAAAACTATGGCGGAAATAAATAATGGGCTTAATTGGGTATATAAGGGTTGCAAACCAGACAGAAATGAGTTCTGAATTGTTGGAATACAAGTAGTGAGAGATATAATGCACTTAAACATGATTGTTAAAGATGAGGATGAGATTTATCATTACTATCACTTATGTTCAGTGCAAATTTCAGTACAACCAAGTGATAGTGAAAGTATTTTTAATTTGATAGAAGCATTATTAATTTTACAAAATATTGTAATTGTAAATATATCGTTACTATTACATTCTTTTAAAACTAAATCTCGGAATTTAAAACGAAAAGAAGTTCTATAATAAGTTCTGATACAGAAAAATACATTAATTCTCACTTTCCCAAAACCTATCTTCCCAAAATACCATTTTCTAATCTTATAATTCTGATATCCCTTTTTTCCAACAAGATATATTTCTGACAGTATATTTTACTAATAAAAATTTTTCACTGAATTTTTTTTCTCGACACAACCAATTCCCTGACAACCTGAATTTCTGAAAATTTTATTTGCCAAATTTTTTTTTACCAACAAACCCCTTTTTTTGAACACCTGTTTTCCAGACAACAATTTTTTCTGAAGTCTTTTCACTGAAAAATATTTTTCCAAAAGGATGTTTCTCTGAAAAGGTGTTTTCCCAAAAAGATATTCTTTAAAAAGAAATTTTCCAACAAGAGATTAAACAAAATTACATAAATTAGGCCAACTTAATGTAAACTAGGCTAGCTTTGTCAGTGAAATAGCTGTCATTGAAATGTTGTTAGCAATTAGTTTATATCTTTTTTGGGCTATCAGTGACTCAGAATTTTGGTAAAACATCCTTTGGTAAAAAAGCTTTCAGTAATATATTTTCAAAGAAATAGAATGTCAGAAAAAATGTACCATTCGGCTAAATATAATGTTAGTAAAATAGATATTCATTTTTTTAATATTTGGTGAAATGGAAATTGCAAATAAATGACTTATCAGTAAAACTTATTATCAATTAAATAATATTTTTGACTTTCAGAATTATGTCTTGTTAGTAAAATAGAATGTCAGTATTATGACTTTGATGAAATGGTATTTCAGCAAAATTGATTTCAGGAAGTTAACCTATAACCAAAAAAATCAAATATTTGGTTTATTTTTATTTGAATATTAATTTGTATACATAATCAGTTTATTTTTGCATGTATATTGTGTGAATCTATTCATTGTATTGTTATCGATATATATTAACTCATATATAATCAAGAATTTTTAAAAATTTTTCTTGTTACAAATTGTAATATACATGTGACTTTTTATTTTCACGATGAATTGAATATACATATCTTAAATAAAAACAATAGTGAATATGCAGAATCATTAAGAGAATTAAATTTCAAACTTGTTCTTCAGATTGATGAACTTAGAAAAAAGTTCACAAAGATTGAAACCAAAAATATAAAATTAAAACAATCTTTGGAAGAATATGTGGTACTTAAGATCTGATTTGAAGAGCTAGAAAAAAAAAAATAAAGCAAATACTGCCAATCTCACTTCTGAAAGTATTAAGCTTAAGAGGGTTAGAGTCCCGTAGTCTAGTGGTCTAGGTGCTTAACCCTTCATAGACGAGATTGACGGTTTGATTATAGCTGGTGGTAATTAATTTAATTAATTATCTCTGTAACCTTCAGGAGCTTTCGAATGCGGAACCTTGTAGCGGTAAGACCATGTGATGTATATATTTGGCCTATAAAGAATTCTTGGAAGGAGCCCCGAGCCATAGAGAAGACTGGGCACTGTGTGTGATATGGGTCACAGAAGGTTTACTGCAGAAGACTGTGCATGTGAATCCATGATTGGCAAGGTAGCACCAACAACCCTAAGGTGGCATTGGGATCTTGATTGGGAGGACGGCTATATGCGGTATTTCCAGAAGTAGTAAGAGAAGCGGTGAATATAGTAAGAGGCTGTGGTAAGAGGATGGCTTTATCAAATATAAAACACCTCTAGCACAAAGAAACAATGAAAACTGGCTAAAAGAAACCCCGAAAAGCATGAAAGCAAGCGATCCGGTAGTACAAAAATAAAGACAGGCTAGGGAGTAATAGTCGTACAATCTATGGAAGTCTATAACAAAATATGGCAGAAGCGTGGGTCCCGGGTCACTGGCTTGTGATAGTGATTAAATGAGGTACATAACTTTCGTCCTAAGGATCAAAACTTCTGTAACACCATACCAATAGAGAGTACTATAAAAGGATTAGTAGCCTAATTTGGTGGTATACGACGCGAATACCTGGATCAATGTGAAATATCATTCTAGTTTGGCAACTTAACTGTTTGAGATATGGCTAGGCCTATAAAGTAACTCCTCTAAAGACACCAAACTGGAAGCATGAAGAGCGCCCACTCGAAGGACACCAATTTGGAAGTAATACAAGTACCGAATTAGGAGTAATGTGATAAGTGATGAGGGATGAAAGTTGGTTGGTGAACATTGTACAGTAGTATATAAGCGGGATATATATAATAAAAATAGGTTTAGGAACCATCCGGTGATTTAGTAATTGGTCTAGTTGCAGGACGGTTATTAAGGAGGTAAAATCTCATATAGCAGATCGCACATAGGTACTAAGTTAGTAACTGGGTGAGCCAATATCTCGTAATACATTAGAGTGTTGTAATTGTACATGTGACATTTGTAATCAAAATACCTTAGTGTATTAATAAACAGTATTGACAAGACTGCCAAATTTAAATATATATATATATATTAAGCTTAAAGATAGAGTCACGAAATTGAAACAAATTTAAACACATAAATAATAATAATAAACATATTGTAAATTGGATAATATATCAAGAAAATTAAACAGATAAGTACACTCATTCCAGAAGAACAATATTCAGCTAATATCAATTCTTTCTGTAAAATGAACTCTGAGGGTAACCTTAAACAAATAAACTCATGATATCAGTGTTGGAATTGGACTTATTTAGACGATTGGACTAATTGGTTATTGGACTAATTGTACTAGTACCAATAAGTCCAAATACAATTGAACTTGGTCCAATTCAAAAAAGAATTTAGTATGATATATACAATATATATAATCAATAAAAATTAAATTTGATTAGCTAATTAAACATTATTAATCTAATACATAAGTTTGACATAGTTAAATTATATTTAATTGTCCAATTGTCCAAATTGTCCAATTTGTCTAATTGTCAATAACTCCAATCAAACCAATTGGAATAAGTCCAATACCAACACTGCACGATATAGTAATACTTCTATATCTGATATAACTGATAATACTTCAAATTCTGATAAACCTGATGGTGCTTTTTCAAATATATCTGAAAATGTATCTGATAATGCTTCAAATCCTGATATATATCAGAAAACAGTTACTTAATACTCTACATTAATTTGTATAAAAACTAAATCTTTAAAAGATAAAGAAATTGATCAGAAAAAGAAACTTTAAAGTTAAGGATCAGTGCAAAATGTTTCTGATATACAAAATAAAATAAATCCAGGTATCCAACAGACTCATATAATCATAAAAAACTTTCTTTCTGTTATTTTTTCATGTATTATGATGTAATTATGTTTTTCTAATATTCAAAAAAAAAAACTCAGCAAGTGACTCTCTATCAATTATAATTATAAATTGTCGATAACACTATTATTAGGCAAAAATTTGTAAATAACAGCAATTTGACTCAACCAGACAAATTATTGGCTAACAAGCCATATCATGACACTTGACAGCCAATATCATTTGTCTAGTTGAGCCAAATTGCCATTATTCACAAATTTTTGCCCAATAATATATACTTATTAATCAAGCACAAATTACTGTAGTAAAAATTACATACAGTATAATAAAAGAGTTGAGCAAGATTTAAAGCACAACTTATCTTTGTTCATTAAATATAATAATAATAAAGTTAGTAAAGTATTTGATATACAAATTCCCAAATTCTTACTAGAAGCAGGATCTAGCAAAATTATAGCATAAAATATAGCTAATTTGTTTATTATAGCAATGAAAGTTAGACAAAAAGAGATTTTATACTAGTATTGCTACTATAAAGCATATAGGAATTAAGTCAAGGATATTAAATATATAAATCAAATTGATGAACAATCAGCAAGGATATTGGTATATAATGAGATAAAAGCACTTCTCCCAGATATCAATAATATAAATTTGTGTCAAAGAACATTTAGAGCAAAAAAAAATTTATACATTATTTATAGTAATAGGAATAGAAAAAGTTTAAGCAATAACATGTAGTACAAGTGCAATTTTGAGTCTAATTGACAATCAGATTCAAGATATTATAAACTGTTTTTCTAAAAATTTAAACATAGATAATTTTTCTGTTAAATATCAAGAAATAATAAGTATTACAAATTGTAATGCACATGTGACTAAATCATATAGCTCAAAAGATGTATTTAATTTAGAAGATATAATAAATAAGAATAAATCTTTACTAAAGACTAAGGTAAGTGTATCATATAATTCAACCTATAATCATATTTATTTCTGTAATAAAACACTAGTGCAATATCCTAATTTATATTAAAAAGATAATAATAGAAATAACAATTATTATGGAATTACTAATGAATCTTTATACTCGCTATGCAAGTTAGACCATTATGATAATAATAGTATAGAAGGCAGATATGAAGTTGGATTCTACTATATTAAATATAAACAGCATGGAATTGAAATTGAAGTAACAGTATAAACTTTAAACTATACTAGCACAATTTATTTAAGTTTCTTGAGGCATATTTATTTTTTGTTGGTTATTGTTAATTAGAAAGATGTGTAATTATATATATAAAACAGAAACATAGATACACAGGCAAAAGCTAATAAAACATTGACTTCCAAATATTTGGAATGGAAAGCTAAATTAACAGAATTGCCAGATATTTTGATAGATAAAATTCATTCTAGATTATATAAAAGGTATAAAAATAAAAGAAATTCTATTTTCACCTAGGTGATTTTTACCTGTCATGTGATCTAGGGCCATGAGTCAATCAACTTTGCCGATCTGTATATATATGCAATTTTGGTATTTAAATTAAGATTTTAAACAAAGATATCTCGACACTTACCAATCCAAATTCGATCAAACCTTTTATTTGCATTTTACAAATTCATAGAATTCAAATAAAAAAAAGTTGATTAAATTTAACTTGGTGGTTGATGAGATACCTTCGCTTAAAGTTTGAAAAAAAGGTTGGCACAGCTTTATTTTGATAGACGTTTTGGGTTTTCTTAAACTTTGAGTGAAGATATCTCCTCAACCACCAGGTCAAATTTAATAAATTCTTTTTTATTTGAATTCTACAG
>CAJVPY010005093.1:0-11846 GCA_910591965.1 Dentiscutata erythropus
ACTAAAAACTTGCAAAGATTTTGTTTACTTTTTACTATTGTCAATGATTTTCAGGGGTGAACCGGAAAGAGTTTTTGTTGTATATATTTATATATAATATCTTTATTATTAATAATTTTAAATATATTTTATATGCTGTATAAAATAAATATAAATTACAACTTTACAACTCTAATTTTAGTCAAAATTGCTAAAAATAATTCTAGTCAAGCGTGTGACCAATCCTAATTAAAAGTTACAACTAGTTTTAATTAATTATATCTAATTCTAATTAAAAATTGTATTTAATCAATTAGATAATAAAATTAGTAAAGATATTCTCTTTATAAATGAAAGTAAAATTGAATTAATCAGATAATTAAAAAAACAAACCTGAATCAGTTAGATAACTAAAATATGATCAATAAAGATATACTTCAATAGCTCGACTAACTTTTTCTTTATTAAAAGTAATATTTAAAAAATGTATCATTTATTACAAATTAGCGTAAAAATTTTTTTTACATTAAAAATCTTATAATCTTATAACGTCAAACTTATGTTATAATATATATATTATAAATTTAATTCATATTAATCCCACATATGCATATATAAAAATTACCAAATAATGTCATCTGAACAAAAATATGGTATCGGTATTGCGTCAACGTTCAGTGAGTACATATAATCGTCAGCCGGTATAGATTGATGAGGAGCTACGTCGTGTTCTTGTTCCTGTGGAACCCCCATTTTGGGGTCATAGACGATTTTGAATATTTTTTGCTCTTCTCTCCTTCTTTGGAAAATTTTATCGATTTGTCTTGAAACTCTCGTATAGGCGGCTTTAACCTTTGTCGGCTCGGTTCGCCAGGATTCACCGGCCATTTTTGAGAGTTCTGACATCTTTTTTTTCATGCCATTAGCAAGAGCACGTTTCCTAAACTCATTCCTATAAATCATGAAGGCATTTAAAGGTTTACGTTTGTTCTTTGACAGTTCTCCAATGTCAAACTCTTCTATTTCTGATATACTTGGCATTTGAGTTCTCAGAGTTTCTATACTGCACGAGTATGATGAGCTTGGGGATTCGGATGGCATGGGTTTCATAAATCGCCTATGGATTGCTCAAGGAGCAGACCTTTGAATGGTGCCTATTTATAAGTAAAACTTTTTTTGATAATGGGAATGATTTCCCATGATCAATTTGCCAAAAAATCGTATGACTGTAATTTAATCGAATAATTGAGTTTTTTTTTAATTTATATATTTTTATATCAATTTCCTTTTTCATTGATATTTATTATTGATAATGTTAAATGTACAGTTAGTTCATTTTGCAAGTAAGCGTAAAAATTACTACATTACGGTGCATTTGCAGAATTAAGCAGACAATTAGTCACCAAATCTAAGCATTTGGTCCCCAAAATTAAATCTTAGTTACCAAATCAACCAAGCTAAACCCCGAAAAATTTTTTGAACCTTTGATCTATGTTGATAACGCGTCTAACCCATATTCCCACTATAAACCATCTCAACATACCTCATTAGGCATAGAATTTATAAATAATGATGCACTCTAACTTGGGGATGTTGATTAGCACAGTCGAAAACCAGTATTACATAAATAGTCCAAATTTTTTTGGATTTAGGGGTAGTTTACAAATGCACCGTAATGAACAAAATGATGTAATGATTATTTTGCACAATAAAATCAACTATTTATTCTAATCATGTAATGAATAAAATATATAACGTATAAATATTAGAGTTTGAATGACGACAAACTTAAAAAACGCGCATTGTATATGATATTCACCTGAGAAAAAAAAAGAACAAACCTAATTACGCGTTCTACCAAGTATTGAGTAACGTATGACGCGTTTTCTTTATTTCATTGAAGCATATAATTAGCGAACTCAGGTCTAATATGAATCTAAATGGTGAAATAAATTTTTCATAAAGATACTTCTAATAACTATATAGAATTAATATAATATCCCCATTTCAAAGTACTCACACTTCAAGTATCTTCAAATTATCCCCTCCCGGCGGAAAATTACATGTAAAATGAATAATATCCAAAGTACTCATTTGTAATTTTCCGCGTGATGTATCATATCTGATATCCAAAGGTACGATCTTTCGCGCTTACAGTAATCATAAATAATAAATTTCATATACGCTAATGCTTTATAGAATTTACCAAAGATACTTATAAAAAGGCCTTACATTCATCTTTTTTATCTAGGTTTCCTATTTCATTTTAAAAAATTCGGTCCGAAGGACTTTATGTAAAAGGACTTTGTATAGAGCAATTTGAAAGAATCTCCACAGAAAGTTGATTCTCGTTAATTGCAATTTGATCTTCATATGACAGATAGAAAAAAATAAATTTTGATAACCAAACAAAATTCCTAAATTGATTGGGACCTGATCAGAGAGTCCCATTAATTACTAATTTTCATTGATAGGAACTTAATTCAGAATTAAAATGTTACTGGAGATTTTTGAGATTATTCCATGTATGTAATGTACGTGGTGCGTACGACGCGGCACAATAAACCCTGAATACAAATAGATTAGTGGCTTACTAATTAGATTATCAGCTTGGTATTTTTTAAGTTAACACCTAATTAGGTAATGAACACCATATCCTTGGATGATAGCAAGTAAAGAAGCTAGAACATTTGTAACATTCAACTATAATATTTTCATAACAATATCTGAAACAATAGACAAGGAGTGAATCTCGAACAAAGGAACTATTCTTTATAGAAATTCTCCAATAATCTTCCCAGTTGATAGTTATGAATTTAGCTTATAAATTTTGTCTTGTTGCTAATTCTAAATATTGATCCAAATTATATTATTACTAAATTCAGTTTTGTGAGCGATATAATTGATAAGTTCCCTAGTACGTATGTATGTACGTACAGTTAATATGATTAGTACAATTGGGTAATTATATATGGTCACGTGACTTGTGTATCTGGCATTTTTCACTAGGGTTGAGAATTGTTTAAATCTAAAAATTTCCAAGCTTTTCTGCATATTGAAACACTAGTTGTAACCGCCTAAACTTTTTCTGATCGCTTAAACTGTTTAACCGTATCAAATTCAACCGGCATTGAATAAATAGTTCTGCCTCATAATTTAATATAATTCAATGGTTTGATCTTTGTTTAAACGGTTCAATCTTTAATTTTCATCTTATCAAGTAAAAATACTGTTATTGATTCTGAATACTTTGGCAGCCTTATATAAAATCGATAAATTCGTGTATAATATATTTACATCGAAATGTGGTAACTCAAATCCGGTTCGAGAAACCTCGGAAATTCCTATTGTAATGTACAAAACAGGTAATTTCATCGGATAGCTGATATATTTAAAGAGCACTGTATCCTATTAAGGCTATGATGTACAATACGACCACGTTACATCTATAATGATTGGTTAATTTTTATATTTATGTCAAACTTTTTAAAAATGTAACCGCCTTAATAATACTACAGAAGACTTTAACAGACGGAGTTTTAAGTACGTTGTTTATCACTGGGATTCCATTCTACCGAGGTATACTTCACTTATAACCATTTTTAAGCTAGAAAATAACAATGAGTAATGAATATAAACGTTAAAGTTCCTAATTAAATTGCAAAAAGTGTATCCAACGAGTTCGAGAAAAAAGCTTGAAAGTAATAATAACACCCCAGAATAATAATAATAACACCACCGGAATAATAATATAATATTAAAAACTTTCGAAACTTTATTTATATATGAAGGAATCATTTGGTAAGTGTCGGGATCTCGAAATAATAAGTCAAATTGGGTTCTATTATTGTTTAAGGACGCAACAAAAAGCTTATATATTTATTTTTTTTCTTAAGCAAGTAAATAGGTTTGATTAATTCCTTTGTGGTTTACATTTAAGATAACTTATTGATATTATGTGAAATTATGACTTTATCATTTATAAAGAAATTTCATTTATTATAATCTTATGTAGCAATGGACGTTATGAAGGATAAAATGGCTTGGGCAGATCTAAGCCTGAGGTATTTTTACAAAGCCGTGAAGACTAATATGAAACAAGATCTAACACTATAGCTACCAAAATTTGCTCTACATCCTAATGTAGAAGGCTTCGATTGAGGCGTAGGTCTGAGGATTAGCTAAAAAATAAGTAATTTAGTTTGTTTACTTGAATTATTTAGGTTATGTGGTATTTTTCTCTACTTATGCTCACTAATTCTCTATATTGTTTATTTCTTTCCAAGTGCTCTTGGGCTCCAATTTACTATCGGTCTCTAATTTCAGTATCACATGTCACGGGATCACGATTCGAGGTAAACTGCAATTTAATAACAATGATGCTAATTACAAACTTAATCAATTTAGCTTTTAATATGTAAGGGTTCTAATTACCAATATTGATCTTCTTTTGCTTTTTAATTAACAAAGATATCGGGTCTACGAAAATCACGGGGATAAGAAATACGATGATCGGATTTATTTTAAACGATTTTAACGAAATGGGATTAGAGATAACTTTTGTTATTATTATTTCGAGGTTAGAGCTCTGAGTGTTACTTTATTTTAGATAATCTTCAGGTCTTTAAGTACATTTTCGTTACTATCTAATTTCTAACACTTCTGCTCTATCTGTAATATATGTCCGATATGCCTTTCTTCCAAATCGACCATATATAACTTATATACCATATACAGTATGTAGATCTGGCAGATCTAACCCTCTTTTACAATGTAAATTTATACGTATGATAAGTCAATTTTTTTTAAATTAAGTATTAAATCGTCATAATCTATTTCTAAAATTGTTATCATGTATTATATAAATTCAAGGATTTTTAGTTTCGGAATATATTAATATTATGATGCCGGAAATCTAGAATCGACAATCACGGAAGATTATCAATTTTCTCGTGATCGTAACCATATCCAGATATACTGCGCCGGAAATATAATCGCTAAGGCTTACGGAAAAATTTTTTTTAAATAATTGACCGATAACTTTATACACGAAATTGTGCATCACCATGTCATTGGTCAGTTTTTTGAAAAAATACTTCCATAAAAAGTTACAGCGATTCCAAAAAAAAAAAAAAACCCCCTAATCTTTAAATTTTAACTTTTTATAATGGGTTTCAAAAAATTGACAGATAAGTTTATAGAGCTCATTCAACGCATAAAGTTTTATTAAATCCTTGTTATACTATCTTATATATACATTTTTCCTATTTGTTTGGATCTACGATTTAGGTTATGCACACAAAATTTTTGCAACAAAAAAGGTAAAAGATCTAAATTCATTGACCCAATTTCCCGGGTGACTTGGTTATATATAGCAAATACCTTTAAGGTACATACTTTTGAGGACGAACCGTTTCATTAATCAAAAAAAGGCCGTTTCTAGAAGACCAAATATGCCACCGTCTATTAGACCATACAAAATTACCATATACCGTAGACAATTAACTAATTTAAAGAAAAATAACTAGGAATGTTTCTTGCTTTACTGCGTATATTCAAACAACCTTTATCATTAACTATTCATTTTTGGCGGTATAAACTTGTATTAATACTAGATTTGTCAGGTTCTAGCAACATACCTAGATCGTAAAAGGCATAGTGGGTTCGTGTTTTGATAGAAAATATCACTTTTTATATTCTATATGTATCAATCCATCTTTTTTAAACAGCACGGCATAATTTTATTTATACAACAAAAATTATTCCTCCCTCCAATCAAATTTAATATCAGGTGTAACGTAATAATTGATAGTCAAACCAAATTTGTTTTCAAAGTAAAAAAATTGGGTATAAAATTAAAACCAACAAAACCGCGTTATAGTTAAACAATATAATGTTGTTAGTTTTGATTAGACCACAGAAGGTGGTTCATAATTAAATTGGAGCTATATGATTCTTGTTTTGTAAAAAAGTGGTTCGAAGTTAGGGTTGTATAACTTACTGTAAGTTATTTTTAAAATGTAAGTTACATTTTTAAGTCAGAAGTTATCGTGTAAGGTAAGTTATGTATAATAATAATAAAAATTTCATCCTTTAATAACCTTATTGCTGGCTAAATTTATTCTGGCCGGCAGCAATACCAAAGCCGGCCTGCTTTACTATGATATATTTTGTATGCATGGGTTATTACAACCTTATTCGAAATTCAATTGGTCAAAATTTCAGAGGTGAACCAATTTTTTGTGGGTGCGCTAGGCTCATAGACAGCCTTTCGTCTGATTGGCTGATGTAAATCAATTGCCCGGTTTCTTTAAACCAGGGACGATGATTTTCTGCGTTCACGGAATTGGATCTAAAATCATCATAATGCTGGCTGACCTTAATTTGGTCAGAATTTGCGGATTATAATGCTGGCCGACTTTACGTAATTCTGGCAAATTGCAGAATCATTTTTTATCACGGACGGAATTGGTATCTTGTCGCCGCAGAAAATTATCGTCCCTGGGTTAAACCGCCACCCAAAAATTTGCAGATCATGTGATGTGTCAATTTTTTATTTATCGTTTTAAGTAAAGAGACCGAAATAATATTTTTACAATGTGCCTCTGCAATAGTTTTTTCACCTCCAAAATCTATATTACAAGGCGAGCATGAAATTAATATTTTCAATTTGATTCGTGCGAACTAGTAAGTTGGTAATTATAGTAAATAAAATAGACAATTCTATCCTATTATTGTTTAACAGCAAGAACGTATTATGATTTCGATTTTTCCAAGCCTTTGGAATTAATGCTTTTCTCAACTTTAGAAGCCTCATTTGGCTTGTAAATATTACACGCATAATTCACATAACGATGAAAATTCTTATAAAATTAATCATTGATATCAATTCATTAATCATTCGAAATCATATGATCTGTTCTCTAACTCTAGATATTCACTGTTAATCTAAAACAATTCATGCCTCCAAGAATTTCACTTAGAAGCGAGTATTCTTACTATATATTGCTAGTATTAGTTATATTAACTATTCGTAAGCACTAAATTCTAAAACGGTCAAAAAAAATTTTAAGAACGTGCTTTAATCTTAAAGAACTTTGGTTATACCATTTGACATGTAATAGGTTATACTGTACTAATGCTTATTTTATTTATTCTGAATATTATAGAGTTAAAACATTAGTAAGTGTAACTTTGGGCTACCGTACAGCGCTTCATAAAGTACCCTGGTCTTTTACAAGAAATCCAAGTTAGTTAATTAAATAGGTTTTAATTTCAGCATCATCCGTGACAAATAATACCGGTACTGTGTGAAGAGGGATACTATACAAGAGAGGTACACTGAAGAGAATATTAATCGTATGGTGATCGTATAACAAGATCATTGATTCGGCCATTTGATTAATACCGGGATACTTTCAAGAATGTTAGAAATACAATTGAATAGTACCCCGATACTATTTAAAGGTTATACTTCTTCAAGGGGTACCATATGGGGAAGATTGAAGATCAAGGAACTATGGGATATATTCGTGGTAATCACATCACTTGATAATCATTCGGCCTAAGACGTTAGGGTTAGTGTTAGGGTTAGGTATAGTTAGTTTAGGCCAATTTGTTAATGCGAGTAAACAAATGACGTCATTTCATAATTTCACGTAATGTGATTATCACGAACATATCACCTAGTTCCTTGTTCTTCAAGTCTCCCACTATATGCAACACTATACGGTAAGAAATAGGTCGCTAATACAGCATATGAGTATTATTGTTTCATTAATTACTTGGGATAAAGATCGTGTCGTATCTCTAATAAAGGTCACGACGATTAAAATAAGATTGAATTTATGGTTTGCCCATGTGGAAAATCACAAATTGGAAAAATCTCATTCGGACTGTCATAATCCCAAATTCTAGCCAAATCTCAATTTCCAAATTCCATCCCAAATCCCATTCTAAATCCCAAATTTCATCTCAAATCGTATTTCAAATCCCATCTCAGGGCACAAAAAAATATATTATAACGAGAATGCATATCTCTAAATAAGAGACCAGATCCGGTCAAAAAATAGAAAATGGAATATTCTTAAACTAGCTTACAATATTTACCGTAGCTTCTCTATTAGAGCTATTTAATATGAGTGATGCAAATATCAATTTCTGAGTTCACGTGATTTTATTGAGTAATCATCACGTGGCATTTTCGCCATGAGCATGACCGGACAATCCCATTCGTCGAGTTTGTCAGTTTTGCCAACAAGTATAATTGAATTACTTTAATTACTTTTAAAATATAATTAAGATAGCTTTGCTAATAATTTATTCGCATATTGAATTTTTTGATTCTTGTAGACTCTTTGATGAGTTCGGGTTTATTAATAATAAATATCACATTTACCCACTTTACGCGTATCTATTTTCTAATTTATGTGAAAATTCTTTTGGTATATTATTGATTTGTAAGCTAGTTTTCTTTCGTTTTCTAGTAGTATTAAATGATAAATGGTTTAAATTTATGTAATTTGATTTTATCACGGTAGATCCTATGAGCGCTAGGAGTGTCGGGCACTTAGACCAACGTTACTGAACATAGGGACTTATAGATTCCAATTGGAACATAAGTCAAATACCAATTACTGAACTTATAAGGGTGACCGTCACTAGCAGGGGCTCATATTTATCAATTCATTTCTAATAAAATTATTAAGTAAAAATCTTGTTATTTTATTACCGTATAGCCGCGGAATAACGCCCCTGTGCGTTATTCCGCGGCTATACGGTAGTTACTTTCACGTGTAGACCTACAAAGCTCCTTACAACAAACTGGTTTTTAACGTTAATTTCCCAATTTTACCAATGAGATCATAGTCCATAGACAGGAACCGCTTACTGTAACTACATAAATAATTTTTATAGTGCTGGGCCTAGACTAATAGACCACAATTAGTCTTAAGACCGGGCTGGACCTAATAAAATTGGTCTGCTCTAAGTCTTAATACTGGACCGGCCTGGACCTAAAAAAAACTGGTCTGCTCTAAGTCTTAAGACTGAACCGGTCTAGACTAGCAAAGTCTTAAGGCTGAAGACCATAACAGACCAGACTGAACCCAGACCGGACTGTTAACATCCCTAATTATTTTGAGGGCAATTTTAATGCCGGCTGAATTAAACGGTTAATACGGTTAAACGATTAAACAATTAAGAAAATTTTAGGGTCCCAATCCCTAACTCGATGAATTCTGATCCGAATGTTTCATAGCTTCGATTCGAAATCCGAATCTTTAAAAATATCCTGCTAACAAGGTTACCCTACTAGTCAATATATATTTGTCACGTGATGGCTGGCATAACTGAGTTGGTGCAAAAACAAATCTTATCGATATCAACGCAAATTAGCAAAATTAATATTTATAACAACCTAAGCGCGATGCAATGAGTATGATGGTGATTTAGATGCAAACCATTATTCAATTCAAATTGCACAATAGTGAATTTTCAACATTACATACTACCCTTTCACTAGTGAATTCTCAGCTTTACACGCTACCCTTCCACAATAGTGAATTCTCGACATCATATACAACCGTTCCCCAAGCAACAACAACCTTATGCAGCCTCTTTACATTATTTCTTCGAACCACCAATCCTTCATCTTTTACCAAGACGGAATGTCTCCACTTTAAATAGTGTAGAATTATTAAATTATTGGTAATACGTAATCGAATTTATATGTTACGTGTATTGAATATAAACACGAAGTTACATACCAATTTATTTTCATACTTTCGTTTCTTCTGACCACGCTTCTTTCTTCGTCCTGTTGGACATTCAGACACGCGTGGCTTTTTATCCATTTCATACAAAAATTGTCGCGATTCAAGTTCAGCTAGGAGTGCATTATAAATAACCTTGGAATATTTAAGTAAATATTCAGAAACAATTGTAACATCCGCATCTTCTTGTGAATTACTTTTTTCTTTAGATTTATGCTCATGATATGTATCTTGAGGTTGTACTGGTGACATCATTGACGTCTTTTGTGGAATAAGTCCTGCATCAGGTGCTCTAATATTTTTGTCACTCGTCTTTATGTCGGAAGTTCGAACATTTTCATCGTTATCATCACTCATTTTTACAAACCCTGTGTCAGGTGTTTTCATATTTTCTTCGACATCGTTACTCGTCTTTGCAAACCCTACGTCGAGTGCCCGAACATTTTCTTCGTCTGTATTTTCCATTTCCTTGTCATTTTTCCTGCTTTCTTTTGATTCAACGTTCCCAATGCTCAAGTTGTCAATAAAATCATCGGGCTGCTGCTTATCACCAAACGAGACCATACCGAAAAGGTTCTCTCCTTCGCCTTTTTTTGACATTTCTTCTGTCTGATCTTTCGTTTCACAACCACTCACATCAAAACCTTGACTCTCAAGGATTATACTTTCACTCATGAGTTTAATATCCTTCGAGGTAGGATTGAGATTTAAGGTTTGCTGTGGCTCAACATCTCCAAATGCTATCTCAGCATCATCAGCCCATGAAATTTTGTTTTCGTGTTTCTTTTGTTGCTCGATCTCAACATCCTCCACTTTTTGTTCACCTTTTTTCTTAGTGAGTATAGGTTGATTATTTTCTAAAGGTCCTTGTTGCATCCATTTATTTCGTTTTTTTCCTGCCGGTTTATTTTGAAGAATTTTTAAGGCATTCTCTTGAATTTCTTTTTGCCGCATTTCATCTAATTCATTTCTCCATTCTTCTTTATTGCCAATAATCCAATGACCACTAATTCCGCAAATCCCTTGACTGTACTTAATATCGCTATGAAATAGAAAGTTATATCTATCACAGGCTGATTTTGCGTTATTAATCAAATTAGGTGGATGATCTTTACTGTTAAAAATTTCATTACATCGATTCTCAAGGGTTTTCGTGAAAATCTTTATTGCCACTATAAGAGGAATAGTCACCGGTTCTCTCAGTTGATCTTTATCGATTAAAGATGGATTTAAATTAGAGGATGTCGATGCAAACATTTCCATGCCTAATGTTATTTCCTGAAAAGATACAAGTATAAAATCTTTATAAACGTATTTGGATATGAAGCTCAGAAAAAAAAGATGCGAATAAATTTTGTTAAAATATCTACGATAAATTACTAATTTAGGCATTACAAAATTACAAAATAATATAGTCATTTTCAGATGATGCATAAAATATGTAATTCAGTAATTACAATAAGATCTTTTGTATTGTTATTTTTTATAAATATATATATATAATATAAAATATAAAATAGAATAGCTAAGCTTCATACCAAAGCGTACGTACATATATACACATACTGTATATACGTCAAAAAATAAATATATCGATATCAAATATCAATTCTCCATACGTACACGTATATCAGATATAAGCAACACCCTCTATACCTGATTTTTTGAAGCACAGATCAAAAATCTTTAGCTAAATTATTTCACTAGTCTAAAAATGGAATTGAGAGAACGTGCTCATTTGCTATTTCTACATCATCTCTTAATCCGCAAATTTGCCCGCGAATTTTTAAGCGAATGTGCTTATTGAGATGTAAATCGTAAGATAAGGTTACATGATATTATTAAGCAAACTAAATCTTCCATTCATGAACCTTCTACTATGTAATTTTTGACAATATATGACCTTTATCCTTTTAATTCTTCAAAGCCTTCAGAAGTCACATGTTAATGTACAGCACTTAACAAATTATTATATATATACAATATACAATATTATATCGTTATTGCATACGAAGTATGCTGTATTTTATGGACGATGATGATTGGTTGGTAACCCAGCCGGTACGGCTGGGTTACCGAACGATCAGAAGAGAA
>CAJVPY010005094.1:0-11844 GCA_910591965.1 Dentiscutata erythropus
TGCCCGGAATTGCGGGAGGTAGTATGATGTAAGTGAAATTTTTTTTTTGTTGCACTACTTATGATTGCCAGTGTAGTTTAATGGTACGTACGTATGTATGTACATATATGTGGCCAAATTTTTATATATAGCGGCCAAATTAATAGTATGAATAAACCGGCCAAATTTCTTATATTTAAGGCGGCCAAATTTCTTGGTTTAATAGTATATGTAAAGCGGCCAAATTTCACGTTTACTTATAAAATTGCTCTAACTTTCACACTCTACTATTTTTTAAAAATTAAATTTACAAAAATTCTAACAACGTGGAAGTGTCTTGAATTAATATTTTAAAATAGTATTTTTTGGTTACTATTTTTTTTGAAGAAGGATTAGCAATTTGAATGACATCAATTTTATTGGTCGGGACTAGGTTGTCTGCACTGTAGTACGATTTTTCTGAAATTAGTAATGCAACTAAAATTCTGCTCAGAAAATTTTTACTCTAGTAACATCAGCCACGAAATCACATGATGGGTTAAAATAAGGGGAAATTTGCTTAAAAGAAATATTCTGAGAGCATAAGATTTCTAACGCTAATCATGAATATTAGGCATTTTTATGAATCTAATTCAATATATTTTCTAAAATGATTTGTTTAACATAATTAATATTACATCATTTCAATCATAGTCGACTCATATGACAACTCAGGTACCTCAGGTGACCGATTAAACGGGTCATGCATTTCATCCGATGATTGACATCTGAGTATCACTTGAGGAAAAACCGATCTGGGTCCTGTGTTGAATGCCAAAATGGTCATAACTGGTCATAACATAATAGGGCATAACCAATATTCAGAATAGGTCATAACAGGTCATAGGACAGGATTTTTTTCAAAATGTCTTGACTGGGTTTAGAAATCGCGTGGAAAGGAAAATCTTTGTGAGAAAACTGAAGGCGTTCTCACGATCCAAACCGTACTTAGATTAATCCATACTAAACCCTTTGTGGAAAAAAATACCGGATATTTATTTTTTGTTTGATTGCAAAATAGTGTTCATTCTCGGAGAAATGCGGCGACACTAACTAAAATTACAACTATATAATCCAAATTTTACAGGTCTCTGCACAAGGATACAAGTGTATCACATGGTGCGGTACATATTGTTTTTGCAAATCATTCGACATTTCTTGTGAACCGTTAAATGGCTCATAAAATTCCATACCGATATATTTTCAGACTTGATTCACTCAAGTGGTGTTACCCCACTAATTGGGGTGCTATTGGTTTTAGTTTTAATTTCAGTTCGGGTACCGCTGATCTGATACTAATATGCTATGCCAGTTAACAATTCCAGTGCTGCAATAAACGGTCATTTAAACAACATCTAATTCTGGATTTCCTATTTGGGAGCGGGGTATTTTAGTGTTAGCATTTATCGTTATTGTATTGTATGAGTATGGTAAGCCTCTACAGTGTTGATTGGGTAATACGTATATAAAAGACCCTTTTTTTGGATTTTGTAAACCCTAACGCAGATTTATTCTCACGTTAACTGGTTTCATACGAAAATTACTAAAATTTGGAAATTTCGAAAAAAATGTCTGAAAATTTGAGCAGTCAAGAATTGATCAATCTTGAACATATTTATGGTGCCCACAAGTAAGTTCGCTAATTAAATAAATTTATCGATTTATCAATTTAGGTTAATTATATCTTTAATTCTCTTTATATTAGTTATCACCCGCTTCCTGTGGTCTTTTCCAGGGGTGAAGGGGCTTATGTGTGGGATCGTGAAAATAATAAGTATTTAGATTTCTTGTGTGCCTATTCGGCTGTGAATCAAGGTCATTGCCATCCAAAAATTGTAAAGGCTCTTTGTGACCAAGCTCAAAAGCTTTGCTTGAGTTCTAGAGCATTTTATAATGATGTCTTTGGAACATATGCAAAATATATTACTGAGGTAGAGCATTAAGGTTTTCGAGTTTCTTATTGGCGTCTTCGTTTAACATTGTGCATCTGTAGTATTTTGGCTATTCCATGGTGCTTCCAATGAACACTGGAGCTGAAGCAGTAGAGACTGGAATCAAACTCGCTCGTAAATGGGGATACATTAAGAAGGGCATCCCAGAGAATCAAGCAATTATATTATCATGCTTAAACAATTTCCATGGCCGTACATTAACTGTTGTGTCTATGTCGTCTGATCCGGATTGTCGTAAAGAATTCGGTCCATATATGTCACATATTGGACCTGTTTGTCCAGCAACCGGACGCACAATAAACTATAATTCCATCGATGATTTAGAAGCTGCATTAGAAGCTCATGGCCGAAATGTAGCTGGTTTTCTAGTAGAACCTATTCAAGGAGAGGCTGGGTATGTTTGATCGATTTTTTTTTTTTTCATTGTGAATAAATCTTAAAATTATTTACACTTTATATTATCATCGTTATTAAGCATACACGTCCCCGACGACGGATATTTAAAGAGATGTTATGACTTGTGCAAGAAACATAATGTTTTATTAATTGTTGATGAAATTCAAACGGGTCTCGCCCGTACTGGCAAAATGCTTTGTCAGGAACATGATGGAGTTAAGGCGGATATTACTTTGCTAGGAAAAGCGCTTTCAGGTGGCGTTTATCCGGTTTCGGCTGTTCTCGCCGACAAAGAAATTATGCTATGCATTAAGCCCGGTGAGCATGGTTCTACCTATGGTGGTAACCCATTGGGTAGTGCTGTGGCAATTGCTGCGCTTGAGGTAATAAAGGAGGAGAATTTAGTGGAAAGATCCGAAATACTAGGTGAAAAATTCCGCAACGCTATTCGCAAAATAGATTCACCACTTATTCAATGTGTGCGAGGACGTGGATTGTTAAATGCTGTTGTTATTGATGAAAAAAAGGCCAATAGAACGGCATGGCAACTATGCTTGCTACTCAAATCACGGGGTTTGCTTGCGAAGCCTACCCACGTCAATATTATTCGACTCGCACCCGCTTTAACCATCAGCGAGGAAGATTTGATGAAAGGGATTAAAATTATTGAAGGAGCATTGAAAGATATCGTTAATATGAAAGTTAATGATATTCCGGGATATTTAGAAGATTTAAAATTAAATGAGCATAGTTTGTAAATTATTTCAAATATTCACATCACAAAAGTTTGATTACGGTTAAACTCCTTCTATAGTCACCTATTTTTAAAACTAATCACTATGAACATATAGAGAAAAACCGGTATAGGCATAATCATTTTTATAAAAAAAAAAAAAAAAAAGGTTGACTGTACATTACATAAAATCAACTTTAATGGCAATGTTTTTATATTTGACACAATGATATGAATTTTGAAAATTATAATAAACCCTGAATCATAAACTAAAGTTCATTATAATCATTCCATCTTCTATTATAGTTCTCATGTGTGATTATGTTTTAAATAAAATCTAATTCAATCTAATCTATGTTAATTATTACTGTAATTATTATTATTATTAAAATTCAATATCCTAATCATAATTTATTTACAGCGTTCATTTTCTAATTAAAACACCGACCATCGTAGTTTTAACAATAATCTTTAAATTTCATTCTCTACTACATCTTTCTCTGCTTTCATCGACCAATTTCCATGCTGGATCGTATCCACAGAGTTGTGTGGGATTGCGAAGATCAGGATTAGGATGCGTATTATCGGTTCCTCCCAGAGAGGTGTACCTTAAATAGTTTACACAGATCAGAGGATGAATTCATTATTTGAAATATCTAGCATAGACAAAGTTAACAATGTTTACCCTTTATCGTATAAAATGCAATAAGGTACTTTCAATGTTCGCAAAAATTCCCATATCGTAGCGTAGCGCAAATTAAGTATTGGATGAACGCGCATAAAAGGCGGCCAATCTCGATCTGTTTGCATAAATTCTGATAATCCATCTATAAATTTATTGAATTTAGAAAGATTGATTTATAAAATATTTAATATTTGCAAAATTATTATCTCACCTCCATGAGGATCATTTCTCCGTGTACCCACCAAGATTGCCTGGACATTAGGTTGTAGTTTAGAATACTTTGCTAATGCTTGTTTAATAGGTCCTTCTATAGTGACAAGATCAATTCTATAACTACGTACACACTCTTTTACAAAATCATCGACTTCAGCGAAAGAGTTTGGGTAAGTAATATACACCGCTTGAATATTAAGTGTATTGATAGAATCAGGGAAATGCTTATACAAGGCGGCAGCGAATAAATGCAGCAGTACCATACAATCTTTCCCTCCATTGAAAGAAAGGCTCAAGTTTTCAACTCTGTGAATTTTACAAATAGCATTTTCGTACTTACATTAAGCATTTAAAACTTTAATGAAAAATAAATATAGAAAGAAAAATGCTACACATACCCGTATAACTTTATTGATTTTTCAATAACATCCAGAGCATGAGTTATATGCTTCGAAATTGGGTTGTCTGAATTCGCGAGATCATAAACTTCTCTCTGGATTTGTGCAAAATCCATCTTATTCATTAGAATATTTTCATTTCATTTAGTATTGTATGTGATGATTCAGAATTTTTGATCTCCGACATGCATACTCAGAATATTATTGGCCAAATAAAGAAACCTTTTTAATTCAATAATCGGACCTTAAAATTGTAATATATATTTATACTATTTTATTTTTCCTGTATCATATTTTAATGTAGAAATGATCGTTATAAATGAAGTTGAAGTTTATAGGTGGGCGAAATGACAATATCTAAAAACATCAGATATAGAAAAATTGCGTCTATGAATTTCCATTCTTAGGTGAATTACCAATTAATTTTTTTTGCTACGTATTAATTTTGAAACTAATTATTATACGTATACTGTATTAGTAAAATTAAATTCGGCAAAACATCTTAGAGTAAAAAAATACAAGTTCAACTTTCAAAATGACTATTAGATGATTTAAAACTTGTAATATATACAGTAGAGTTCCAATCCATTAAGCATTTATCCGGATAATTATCAGATATCCGGATCTGAATTTATTCGGATATTTGATATCCGAATATCTGTCGGATTATCCAGAATAATTCAGAATAATTCAGATACGGATAAACTATTCGAATTGGAACTGTTAGTAATAGCAATCTCAAAATTTAAACTTGTGATTGTCGTCATTAAAATTATTTCATAACATTGTGAATTGAGTTCACACTAGGGAAACCCCAGCGTATTACGTAGTATAATTAAACGCCCATTTTCGATGGTTAGCACTCCACACAACTAATTACTTAACGAATTAGTAAAATGATAATAAGCTGTGCCAATTGATTATTTCTTGTATTCGTTAGTAATTCGGTTTATAATCCGGATAGACTAATAAACCGAATTTCCTTCAACTCCTGAACAGGCATGACGTTATCTGTTAATTCCTATTAATCTGATTGGCTGTATTTCGAGAATGGCGTTTTGTAATAATTCAAATCATGTGATGTGGCCCGAATTATTAAATTTAAATTTATTAATGCCGGCCAAATCCAAAATTTTCCATTTTACAAAAAATAGGCGTCTCTGACTAAACGGACGTGATGTCAAGTAAGCGTAATTATCGCAAAAAAAGCAAATCTGAAGACAACCAAGAAAATGAAAATATAACAGAAAAAGACGATGTCTCAGACGAAGTGAGGTATAGTATGATACCTTTTAAAAAGCACAAGGTAGTGATCAAGATCTGCTAATTTCTCAAACTATAGTGAAACAATCGAAGAACTTATTGAACTCCGCAAATTTCGTCGAAGACATCAGGGCATAGATGCTGAAAAGCTAATGAAGGGAGAAACTAGAGCTAAAAAAAAGAAAAAAGATGAAGATCCATGGAAATTGACTACTGGTGGAATTGTCGACTTGGAAGCTGTGAGAGCAGCTGAAAAGTAAGCCTTATTTATTAATCAGTAAACTTCGCAACACAATTGTAAATTAATAATTTGTACATATTAAAATAGAGAAGAAGAAGAAGAAGAAGAAGACTCCGTGGAAAGAAAGATCATGCTTGATTCATTCACAAAGCAAACAAATGCTTTGGATGTTGATAAGCACATGTAAGATTTATGGTTTCTTTCAGGTCGATAATTTTCCTTTAAAACTGAAATTATTCATTATTTGTAGGATGGCATATATAGAAGAAGAGATGCGTAAACGGAGGGGACAAATTTCCGTTTCGAAAAATGATGTGGAAGACGCTGAACAAACAGATCCCTTAAACCCCCAAGATGAACTATTTCAAGCTCCTGATCATTTACGAGTAAATTAAATAATTATATATTTTTATTGATTAAAATTATACAATCAATGATTACATTAATTCAATAATTAACAATTATTTTTAGATCGAAAGCAGACCGATATCAGAAGGAAACGTTCAATTATCAACCACTATGCTTACCGCTATACCTGAAGTCGATCTTGGAATAGAGTTAGTACGCATATTATCGTTCTCACTAATTTGCATAAATCCTAATATGTTAATTTTTCTTTTACAGTGTGCGATTGAAGAATATTGAAGAAACTGAAAAGGCAAAGCGCAAACTATTAGAACAGAGACATCAGAAACCTAAAGAGGAAGATGATACTGTAAGCTAAATAATTTTGTAATCAGTTAAATTCATTAATAAACTTAACTATAAATTTGTTTTTATTTTACGGATTAGTTTGAAGGATCAAATTTCTCAGCGACTAATAGATGTAAGTTCCGTATTTATTGTTGTCTATATTAGAATATGTGAACTGACTATTTTTGCTTTAACAGTTTATCGCACTCGTTCGACGGTCAGCGATCATGAACGAAATCAACAAGAACAATTAAATCAACCTCATTATAAAGCTGGACAACGTAGAGAAATGGCCACAGATGATATAGTTGCTGAAAGGTTTAAAAAACGTTTACGCAGATGACAAAAATCTCTGTTGGGGTATTAAGAATTGATTGATTCTTATTAATTTTAACGTTTTTAATAGTAATAATTTTGATTGTTAAATATATTTAGTTAATCTATTAAAATTATAAATATACATTTAAAAAATAGATATATAAATAAAAATGATGCAAAATTTTCATATTCACGTCCTTAAGACTAGGTGCACTTAAAGAATGAGTGTATGGATAACTATAATATAAAAAATAAATAATAACGCCTCCGTACGTATGAACGCACATGCGCTTAGAACCAAGTATACTCGTGTACTTGTACGTGTGATCACAATGTAAATTTGATTTGCTGTTGTATAAATCCGGGACTTGCAAATTTGATTTGTTGTTGTATAAATCCGGGACTTGCATTCGTAGAATATTTTAAGGTGCAACTTATCTTTAAGCCCAGGCTTAGGTACAGATAATGGTTTGCATATGAAGAGGACATGCACTTCCAGAGGGTTTACTACAGGTGTTACTATATATTTTATACTAATATTAACGTTAACTAGCATCGGGTTTATCTGAATGCCTGTGAGAACCGCATCCCTCAGTTAGTTCCTTTTCTTCTTTTGTCAATCGGATCAAAGCTGCTTCCGCCAAGAGCTCTCGCCTTGATATAGCATTAGCACGAGATGGATCTCCACCCAATACATATGTACCGCCTTCCCACGAGCGCGCATCAATTTCTTCTTCCTCTGGTGGATTATAAAATTCTTCATTTGAAATCTTGTGCGATTTTGACACAGTCCAATCCATTGAAACTTTTAAAATATTAGTGAACAAGGCTATCATGCATTTTTTTTTTATTAGAATTAAAAGCTAAATTTATCATTAAACTTACCAACATCTTTATTTAATTGCCTGTTCAAACGATGGAAATTGTCATCGTGTTCGCTCCAAACATTATGTGTGAGTTCGTGTAACAAGACACGTCGGATTTCGGGGTAATGCCTAAATCCTTGCATATTATCCGTACGCAATCTTAAAGAAATTAATTGTCCGGCATTTCTGTTAAATCCTAAAATTGTTTTTTCAGCAGCTGTATAATAGTTTGATTTATCAATAATCAACGCAATTATGATCAAAAAAGCGATGAATGATATAGGTTTTAGAATCCTTACGGCTCAATTCCCTAACAAAGTTCGTTAATAAAACAAAAAAAATAATAATTGGGATTAAAAAAGACGTACGTAAATAAAATATATCGATATATGTTGTGAGTTATAGATCACATTTAGATTCGGGATAGGGTGAAAGCTTAAGTTAGGGTAGCAATTAAAATTGAACGCAAATTTAATCTGACGCACAACATACTAATATATCGATACGTATAAAAAAAAAACTTACTGCAGTATCCCCACACTCCATTTATAGTGTGACATTATTGCACGGATGCCTCGATCATCGCGTAATTTCTCAAGTAAGGCAAAGGCCTGATCAGGATTAGGAAAATGTTCAATAACTTCAATTTTATGAAATGTATAATTATTATCTAATGAATTTTCGGTTCTAATATTTTTGTATGGCTGCAAAAATTTTCAATGTTATAATTATAAACAAAAACAAAAATTAAATTCACGGAAGAAAGTTGATAATTACATTAATTGCATATTTTGATTTTGACGGCTGGTGTATAACTTTCGAATCTGCCGCATTAACTGTTTGAATTTCTTGCTGAGAACTTCCTACCAGTAATGCTTTGATACCATTCTTAAATTTACATTCTAGTAGAGTAGAATCATTATTAAGTAGACCTAGAGAGTAAAACATAAACGACGTTAAATGAGAATAATGTGATCCTTTAAACATTTTTAAACGAATTTACCTTTATAAAACAATTTCTGGAATTCTACAGGAATATTCGTCTCTTCTGCGAGATGCTCTTTTAATTCTCGAATCGTATGACTTAGCGTTAAATTTTCCACCTGAATAGTTCTTCCTTTGAATGTGACTTGAAAGCTAACTGAAATTTATTAATAGACGTTATCAGTAAAAGGTTTACTCATTTAGTTAGTTCAACTACGTACTTAAATCTTCGGCCATTAAATTTAGTGTATTTTTAAGATTAGTCTGAAATTGAAACGTACGCTTTATATAACGAATTTTTACATGATAGCGGATAAATATCTTTATTAGAAATTGATGATGACAAATAAATGAAATGCTAGAATATTCCGAATTTATAGCGTCAACCGTTTACGTAACTCACGGCACATCCTTATGCACGCATAAAATATATTTTATTTAAATGACAAAATAATTTGATAATTTATTAAAATAGCTTTACCCAATTCAGAATTCTCGAATATTAAAAACCCAATATACTACATTGTTATTATATGACTAAGACATGATCAAGTTAGATATCATCATTTATTTCCATATAATTTGAAGGCATGCCAAATTTCTGACTAAGTGATATAGCATCTTGTTTCCAAGTGCTCGCTAATCCTAATAAGGTAAACGACATAATAAGTATATAAATAAAATAAATAAAAATGAATGTGACTAAAATTATTAATACCTTCAATAATGTCTAGTAGTTTATCATCATTCATTATGCTATTAGCATCAGAGTGTGAGAGATTTTGTATTTTCTGTGGCCGTTCAGGTTGACTTTCACTAATGGAATTTGTCTCTTGTGTTTTCTATTCCAAAAAATAAAAATCAGACACACTCTAACCAACAATATAAAAAGAATCAATCCAAATCGCATTACCTTGCGCTTTTTAACTTCTTCTCGTCTATAAAGATATTCTATTGAATGTACAGGTCGAGGTAATGGTATTACATCTATTGGTGGAGTGACAAACCAAAGCACTCTTCCTTTGTCGTCACGTGCAAATTGTTCGGCTAATTACAATGTGTTAAGATCTTAGTAAATTGTCTTAGTGTTATAAATATAAATATAAAATTAACAAACCTGTTTCTGAAGGCAAATCAAAGATTTGAGGCGCGTTATTGTTAGATACGACAGATGTCGTTCGTCTTAGAAAAGGCTTAGGCGTTGCTTTAGAAGTTTCTGGAATTTGAGTCGTCATGTTATGTGAGATTGGTGATGGCATCATTGGATAATGATGTGGGTGTATATACTGAGGAGAAATCATCATATGATGTGATTGTGGATGTTGATAAGGAGTACTATATCCGTAGCCATGTAACCTTCCCATCATCATAGAAGGGTTCATTGGAGCCATTGGTAGCTGAGGAACCATTGAATGATTATATTGTGGTTGTACATTAGAAGGAAACTGTGAAGGTACAAGTGGATGTGGATTTAAATTATCGGTAAACTGGTTGGCTATTTGTTGTCTTTTCATACTTATAGGTTTAGGTGTTGCTGTTTGTGTCATTGTTGTAGATGCAGATACAGATTCAGATGCTGACACTGGTGTTGACATTTGTTCAAATTCAGATGTTTCTAACTTTTGTGATTCATCCACCTTGTCATGAGCAGCTAACCATTCAGCCGCTAATGGACTCTCATTTTTTCTCAATGTAATCGGCGTTTCGTATTTATCGAGTTCAATTTTTTTAAAGTCAAATCCTTTGGGCATTACATGATGCCAATTCTTTATTCTATTAAAAACTTTGCTGCCTTCGTTATACCTTGATTCGCATACATAAACTGACTTGTTCTCGCCTCCTTTTGGCCGACCCTTGACATAGTCTTTAACTTGCAAAACAAAGCACTTTCCTAAAACATCTTGCATTAAGTGGTCATGAAATGTGTTTGTTTTGAACACTTCATTTTGGAAAAATTTTTTGCTAACTTGGTGCTTTGTTTGTTCAGGATGATAATACCAACAAACATTGACTCCGCTTTCACCTCTAAACAAATATTAACATTAGACATAATATAAATCAATATTTGAATCAAAAACACCAGTTTATATACTTGTGATTTTTCCAAATTCTAAAAATGTGTCCAACATTTGGTTTATCTGGGTCAAGTTCGTTAACAATATGTACATAATCGCCTACAAAAATTCATACAATTTTTAATAAATATAATACAAATATGCACGTATACTAAAAAGTTCAGTGTTTACCTATATTATAGGTTTCGCCATTATACTCGATCTTGTCGAATGTTTTATACGTTTCACTCCCTTCTTTCGTTTTAACATATTTATCTCCTAAGAGATTATGTGCTAATCTCTGAATGTTCACAATTTATAAAGATCAAATACATAAATTACACGAAAAATAAATAAAATATAGACATCCATACCTGTAATGATTTGGCATCATTATATATTTGTGAGCCTTCCACATTATATTTCTTGGCATTCTCAAACATTAAATCGAGATCTGATTCAAACGATTCATTATCCGGATATTCTTTACGGTCTATTTTTTTCTAAATGAGATTATGAAGTTTTGCGAAATTTATCAACCAGATTAGAAACGGGTATTAAATGTTTCATCATTATCTCTCTGCAATATTATATGAATAAGTCTAAAAAAAATAATAAAATAAAATAAAAACCTTGATAATATCCAGCGAAATTGGTATTTTTATCTAATTTAGTTGACAGAATAAATCATTTCAATTAATTGAATTTGAACCAAAATATCGCATCATACATTTTCTCATAAACTCAGTACTTTTCATCTCAACTACTAAACCTCCTCATAATAATCTGGATAGTGCCTCCTATCCGGCAATGTACTGAAAAGTTTTGCCATCAGCCGATTTCTAATATAAAAAATATAAAAAATTAGTACAGAGAAACTTTCGTTTATTACATCTGTTATAACAGCACGAATTTATAACCTGCTATCTCTATGGTTCTTTATCACATTCCAAATTTCCAAATAGAATTCCGTTCCAGTTCGCTGTATTTTAAAACCAAGTTATTTATAAAAATTTTGATTATAAAGAAA
>CAJVPY010005095.1:0-11839 GCA_910591965.1 Dentiscutata erythropus
CTTTCTAATTAGTAGCTATCTTTTAGTTTATAAATATTTTTCTGTTTTGATGCATTTACCTCTATTCGAATTGTTTCTAACTAATTCGAAATATTGTACAAAACATTACGTAATATTGCGCTATAAGTTTCGTAATTTTGCGTAATATATTTCGTAATTTTATGTTATTTATTGCAATATTTCGCAACTTTTTGCGCAATATTATATCCAGACCATAATTATTGTGCAATATTTTGGGCCATAATAACTTACGTAAAATTATGTTAATATATTTCGCTGATGTAGTACGTATCAGGTACTCAGAGGCGATCCAGTTTTTTAGGTCAGAGACATCGAGTTATTAATCAAAGCATTGTTACATGACCTTTGCATTTTTAGATTAGTCAATAGGCCAGAGATATATAACTTATATATCTCTGGCCAAAGATATATAGAAAAATCTATAAACTTGATGATTACTTTTACCAAAATTTTTCAGAAAAATAATTTATTAAAAACATAGTAAGTATGTATTTAGAAGCATTATAAGTTAAAAAAAAGCTATAAGTCAGCAGCTATTATTTAAAGATAGTTTTTATAGGCTATTTGCTAACAGCCCCAGAGTTTATTACTCATCGCAAAAATGATAGCACTTTTTTTTCAGAAATAGTTCTCATATGCTATTTGCTAACAAGATTAGAGCTATCACTTACCAAAAAGAAGGTTTCACATGGCTAGTAGATTGCTGTTCTTTTAATAAAAAAAACTCACACTCTAGAAAAAGGTACAAGTAATAAGACTTTCTCTTACCTTCCTACTAGTCTTTTAAAATTTTGATAAAAGGTGAAAAATCTAGCTTACTCTCTTCAAACAATTAGTATTATTTATATTCCAAATTGGAAAATGATAGCAGACTACAACCACATACTCAATTGAGGCATTGGCAGCAGGTGGCTTGAGATATGAGTTTTCAAATAGCAGTAGCACCTGGCTTGAAATACAAATTAGGATGGACACAGTGACTGTTCAAAATTAATCATAAGGTCAGAAAGAAATATTAAATATTAAAGTGAAGCTTTACAATATACAAATTTTAGTTTTGATATATAATTTTTATAAGCCTTGCACAAGTTATAATAGTGCACTTTATTTTTTTTGTTATTTAAGTCATAATCTTGACTTCTTTTTCTTTGTTTTTTTTTATTTTTGTCTTTTTTTCTTTTTTCACACTAGTGTATATACTAGGGATTGGAACCGTTTAACCGTTTAAAAATTGCTCTATAGTTCCGGGCAGAATTATATTGATTGTGGGCCGGAATTATTTTAATGCCGGCTAAACTAAACGGTTAAACAGTTAAACAATTAAACAATTAAGAAAAATGTTAGGCGGTTCCAATCCCTAGTATATACTGTATTCATTTTTTTTATTTTCTTTATATTTGTTTTTAATTTTCTCAGTATAACTAACAAAAGATCATAGAACCAAAAAAGCTTTTGTTTATTTAGATTAGAATTAGAGTTAAAGAAGCTCTAATAGTAAAATTGCTCAAAGAAAACTTTTTGTTAGAGCACTAAAAATAGTTTCTTATACTACTTTTTGAGAAATAAGCAATTTTTGACAAAACAAATATTTGTTTAAAATTTTTCTAATCAGCCATATTATACCTGATCTTGAGATCTGATTGGTTTGTGATACAAAAAAATCACATGTCTGTAATTTTTTAATGATTATGCAGAGATAGTTATTTGTTCCCTTTATACTTTTTATTATTTTGTTTTTTTTACTATATTTTTGCAAAATAGTACCCATCTGTATATTATTTTGAATATATACATATTAATTAGAGTATGTATATAGGAATTATTTTGAAACAAAGTTTGATTTTTAATAGACTTGATTTTTCAAATAATGCCCATGTGTGTTATTTATAATTTATTTTATTAATTATTAAATATATATTCTATGTAAATAATATAAACCTGTTTAATATTACAGTTTTTATGTATATTAAAAGTTTTATTAATAATATTCTACAAAAAAAGTTTTTTTTAACAAAATTCTGACTTTATATAGAGTGCATGTTATTTAAAAACATACATGGGCATTATTTTGAGACATCACATACTATTTTAAAGGGCTCAATTTTTTAATTAATGCCCATGCTCATTATTTCATAAACTATAGCATTTTCTTTTATAGTAGATAGATTAGGAGATAGTCTTTCTACCAAGATCTAGATAGAAAGAATTTAAAGGAAAGATGTGGTCATGATGGGCTAATAAATTATGGTTAGTGGTTTGTGAACTTGAAATCTGCAGTTAGATCTAGATGAAGCAAAAAGACTGCTTCTACTCCCTGCAAGATGTATAAAGATCCAATTAGAAACCAAATAAGTCACACTTTAATAATATTAGCAGCATTTTACTATATATAAGACATCATTATAGTAATCATATAAAACTGAAAAAAGTTGTGGTATGACCACTATGTTATTTTTTAAATAATAATAATAATAATAATAATAATAATAAAGAATAATACAATAATAAAAGAATAAAACTAAACTAATAAACTAATACTATATATGTAAGAATCTGATTCTTATAATAAACTCTATAACTAAGACATTTAATATTCTAAATTAGAGAAAATTAAAAAACAAGTAACCCAATAATATATTTACAGTAATCATATTATCTGATTAAGTATTTGGCCTATATTATACTAGTCAGAATATGAACAATTAGGCATATGTCATATTTTAAACTGATTTATGCCTGATTGATATTAAATTGTAAATTCGCTGTATTACCAATTGATGCATATTAGTGCAGCAACTCAATTTGTATAAGTTTATAAAATAGACAATCCTAATTAATACTAATTGATGGCACAAATCAGTATGCAATAATAAGAGCCTGATTTTAACAAATTGTTTAATCCACATTATACAATTTACTGAACTGTCAAAAATTATCATGCAGAAAAGAACCTTTTTATACTTCAGTCTGGGAATATACAGTCTGAAAATATATCCAATTAAAAATCAGGTTCGATGACTCTTGTATTTTTTTTTTACTCAACTTTGCCACTGTATTCTGTATATTCACTTGTAATATAATATTTATTCTACTACAAAAAAGTAAATAATACAAAGTTAAGAATTTATGCTATGCATTTTTGAATTGAAAAGTTAATTAAACAATAGTTTAAATACTCTCTGATAGCATTTACTTATTTGAATCTAAAGGCAAAATTCTTCTTTGCACTTTTTTTAAATTTAGTTAAAAAATTCAAGCTATTAGATTAAGATCTTGAGAAATGAAAGATCATTAAAATAGAAAACCTCAATAAGTGCATGCTTATAGAACCAAGCTTTAACAATATGCATAGAAATTAATAAAAAAAAGTTTCATTTATAAGAGGCATGTATATAATTGGGTCAAAATTTAAGCATACATTTAGAGAGAATATGTATAAAGATATGTACTATATATACAAAGATCATATATTATAAATTAAGCTCACAAGTATTTGATATTGTCTTTCACTAGTTTTAGCACACTCCGTGAATGAAAAAAAGAATTTATAACCAGTTTATTCAAGTTTATAAAGCTTTATTCATGTTAATTTAGCAAGTACAAAACTATTTATTAGTAAATTATAAGTTTATAAATGTTATTAATACAAAAAAATCATTCACTAATTTTTTTTGCTGCATTAATTTTTTGAAAAGCATAAAGAAAGTTTGCGAATATAAGTAATTTAGTTGGCTTCATCATTATTATAAATATGAAACTGAAGTCAAAGAATGAAAATAAAGCATTCATATTGTCATTAAAAACATATATATGATCTGAACAGCTTAGCTATTGTTACTAAGGAATTTGATGAAATGCACATAGTATTGATTTTTTAGATAATCAATAAGTGCAAAATTATTAGCTATCAAATGATAGTATACTTTCAAATGAAGATAATTAATTTGCAACATAATTATACAAAAAGAGATGAGAATCTAGTAGATTCTGTCAAATTTTATAATAATAGAGATATGATATTTCCTATTTATAATTCAATCATTAGCTGTCTTTTTTTTACAATACAAAGAATACATAGCTTGCATATTTGCATGTAATCTAGACAAGGTAATACAAGACAATATTATTAGATTTATTTTTTGTTCAGTTCTATTAAGAACATATTAATTTATTAATTTTGTAAAAAAAAAAAGTTGAAGTAATTCAAAATGCTTTTCGGAATTTAGTGAAAAAAATTTAGGCCTAAAACTAAATCAGAGATTTTGAATCTGGCTCCAGGAGACAACACTTTTGATCCTTGAATTATTTATTTATTTTATATACTGTAAGGTTTAATTTAAGAATATATTAATTTATCAATTTTATAAAAAAAAAGGCTGAAGTAATCCAAGATGCATTTCGGAAGCTAGCAAAAAAATTTAGACCTAAAACTAAATCAAAGATTTTGAATCTGGCTTTAGGAGATGACACTCTCGACTTTTGAATTATTTATTTGTTTTACATATTGTAAGGTATAGTTTTATTTAATTTAATTTTAAATAAAAGATTCTAATTTAGTTACTAGAATTAGAAACATGAAAATAAATCATTCAACTATTATTAAAAATCAGTGGGTATGAACAATATGGATAGTTGATTATTAGCTAAATATGCGATTAGAGCTAAAATGAAAATAAAGTATTAATTCATTATCAAAATTCTGCAGGCACTTTATGAATATTTTAACCTGATTATTGATAAAAAAAGGTATTTATTCTTCAAATTTTTTTCAGATGAATATGAGAGCTGAAATTAAAATGGATGAATAAAATATTTATTTATATATATTAAAATTTCAGTTATAATATAAATTACTAATTATTTTTGTTTAAATTTAATTAGATATACAATTTTTATAACTGTGCCTAGCATGGGCTATAATAGTGTTTTTATAGATTTATTTTTTTCTACCTTTTTCTTCTTCTTTTATTTGTTTTTTTTTTTATTATTTTCTTGTTGCTTAGGTATTTTTTATTTCTCCCTTTTGTTTTATTATTTTATCTTTTTGGTTAGTATTAGTTTTTTTCTCATAAATTGGTTGGAAACTATGAATCTTTCTGCTCAGAAAGCTAGTAGAAGAAGGTTAGGAAAGGAGGCGATCTTGATAGGCTATAAATACCATTCAGTGATGTATTGAAAAATTCATTTGCAGGTTTTTTGATATGGAGATAAACTTTACTATAGCAGATCGAACATGGGTAATTTGGGCACTTTGGTATTTCAAAGAGCCAGGTTAGTTAATATTTGTAATTTAAATAGACTTTAGGTAACTTTAGTCAAATTTGCATTTTTTTTTGAGATTTCAAATGATTATACCTAATAAAATATTGGCAAGATTGCCAAATTGACAAAAAAAAATAAAAAAATAAATTGCTAATTATAAAAAATTTTAATCTTATTGATTTATATTTTTATTTATTATACAAATAATGAAATAATTAAAAAAAGGTCTAGAAGAGAAATTAAAGATTGCTGAAGAATGATGTATATAACATTTTAAAACATTAGTAAAAAATTTCAAATGCTGTTATAATGAATTATACCAACATTTAATATTAAAATTTGGTCTGTATGTTAAAATTTTATGATATTGTTATAGCCAGATATTTGGTATAACCAAGTGACATTTATTCAGTAAAAATATTTCTTCTATTTGTATATAGTATTCTTTAGAAAAGTATTCCAAAAATATTCTAATACTAATCAAACCCATTATATGATTAACCACTCTTTTACTTTCAGTTATATCTCTTTATATAAGTAATATTAAATAAAAATAAAACTTCAATTCTATAAAATTTACATGATCAAGGTTCTATTTTCTCTTGATATTATTTATATAGTATCACCCCTTCACACAATACCCAGAACACTATATACAGTACTGTATAATAAACAATCTTCATATCTATAAAACATTACATAATAATAAGCTATTTTACCAATTAAAACCTTCAAATAGACCCTGGGTTAGTGTTAGAATTATTGCCGATATTAAAATTAATAGTTTATACAATAAAGATAGTATTTGATTAATAATATATATAAACAAATTTTTACGATAAAAATTTTTATTTTTTTGAATATTGTAATACAATGTTTTCTAAATAAAATACATACAACTTTATTCATGTCAAATTACGAAACCAAAAACTGCATTTCAAAACAATAGTAAATTATGTATAAATGAAAGCAAAAAAACAGAAATGTGAAGATCAAAATTTAAATAATATTCACAAGCAAAAAGAAAATGCTATAGATCTGAAGTGCTTAAATATATAATTTATAAAAAACTTATAGATGTTGAATGAGATAGCAATATATATATGGTCTTAAAATAGTTGTAAGCATTTTCTAAACAGTTAATGAATTAGAATTATGAAGCTTTTACAAGTTTATTGTTATTATATTATGGTTCAAAATTTCTAAATTTAATATTATATTAATTTAAATACTCAATATTCTCTTAGTGCGAAAACTAAAAAAACTTTATAGATTCGAGTATCAACTTTAATTAATTATACAAGTTAATTTAACAATTGATTTGATAAATTCAGAAAAATTTTTTTTTTTGTACATGCATGAACATAGTGCTTAAAAACTTTTATAACTATTATATCATTCTCATAAAAACAGTAATTAGATTCAAAATTTCCAATAAATTTAAGCTCCATTATATTTAACTAATTTTGGTAGCAATACTAGATAGGTCATTTATATGGCTAGAAGGCTATATATTGTAAAAAAAAATTTTAAATATTGTATATTTATAAACAGTTTAGCTGTATATAGAAAAAATTTTTATAGCAAGTTTTTGCATATAAGCAAATTTGGAACTATACTCTGATTTTGTACTGATTTATACTATTAATTGGTAGCTATTAGTTTTAAATAAGTTTGCACAATTTGTACATAATTTGCCATATTCTGACAAGTGTTAGGGTTAGTGTTAGAGTTAGACAATATATTAGTTTAGACTTATTTGTTTAGTGCTAGTAAACAAATGATGTAATTGCATAATATGATGATCACTAGGTACTTGTTTTTTAAGTGTTCTCTAAATTATCATTTGAAACAAGATCTAAAGAAGCTTAACTAAGGCAGAACTTAGGTCTTAAGTAGGGATAGTAAAGTTTGTTAAAACTAAGTTGAACTTGGTTTAAAAGATGGTTTATAATACAAACCAGGTTTGGTTTTTTAAAACTGTTTAAACTAGTTTTAATGTAGTTTATATATATAGTCAACTCCCATTATAGTCATACTGTCTGCAGAAACTTAATGTGACTATACTAAGAAAATATAATAGTTACATTATGTAATTATAATGAGAGTTAATTTTATATTACCTTAAATGATTAGTATATAGTCTTAAGAAAATGTGACTATTTCAAATGTGACTATAGCGGGAGTTAACTGTAATTATATATATATATATTTTTTTGGTATTAAGGTAACCTTGTATAAACTTATATAAGCATGTATATTTGCACATATTTATACATATTCTTGTATAATTATATATAATTATACTAGAAAACAGTTGCTGTTAGGTGTCCAAAGCTAACATAACTTATAAACAAGATTGATTTATCATGTTATTATAGTTCAGTGCAAAATAAAAGATACATGATAACTAAAAATTAATTTTGTTAGCATATAAAAATTTTTTAAATTTTAACTATAAATTTACAATTTTTTATGCTAAATAAAGTAGGTTTTAAATTATTCTTTTACTTATTTTTTATTGTCTTTATATAAATATTTTAATGTGTAAAAAATTATTTTAAAAATTCAATTTTTTTATTACTTTTTTTAAAAAAAAATTGGATTTTAGTTATTTTTTCTAGTAATATACAACATTATAAGCTTGTACTTTGCAAGTATATTGCTATATATATGATAAACATACAGTAAAAATTTTAGCTTAATTGGATTAGTAGTTGTCGAGAAATGAATTTTTAAAGATTTATAATTAATTTACTATGTTTTTATAATTTTTTAATAAAATTGTACTAAATTACTATGTAATTTTGTACAATTTTTATAAAAAATTATAAAAATATAGTAAATTAATTATAAATCTTTAAAAATTCATTTCTCGACAACTACTAATCCAATTTAGCTAAAATTTTTACTGTATACTTATCACATACATGGCAATGCACTTGCATAGTACAAGCTAATAATATTGCATATTAATAGAAAAATAATTAAAATCCAATTTTTTTTTTAAAAAAAGTAATATTTTTTTAAAAAAATTAAATTTTTAAAATAATTTTTTACTTATCAAAATGTTTATATAAAGACAATAAAGAATAAGTAAAAGAATAATTTAAAATCTACTTTATTTGGCAAAAAAAAAATGTAAATATATAGTTTAAATTTAAAAAATTTTTATATGCTAACAAAATTAATTTTTGGTTATCATGTATCTACCTTTTTGCACTAGACCATAGCTTAAAATAAAAATGATTGGCCAATAATAATGATACAATGATCATCAAATCCAAAAATAGAAGCAGACATAAACACACACAAAATCTGGCCTATAACAACAGAACCCTGAAGAACTCTAATACAACTTATATTTTACCAAAAAAGAAAATTTTGCATAGAAAATCATCGAATATTGCTTTTTTATATAGTAAATTTTTTTAAATTTTGCTCTATTTTATACATCTATTTGGCCAAATTTATATAAACTTTATACAAACTTAGATCTAAGTTGTATCAGAGTTTTTCGGGGTCCTATAACAACACTATAAAGTCCTCACTATGCTTTAGACAATAAGTGATACATAAAAAATACAATATTTATTTAGTTTATATAAACCAAACCAGGTTTAAACTGTTGATTTAAACTTTATAAGTTGGTTTAGTTTGGTTTTAACTATATATATTATGGTTTAATTAAACTAAACCAAACCAAACTTTACTATCTCTAGCTTTAAATACTTTTTACTTTACTAAGAGCTACTACATTATTTTTTAATCCCAACCTCCTAAGACTCCTTTTGTACTATTAGCACTGTGAAGCAGCATTGTTACAAGCACTGTCTTAGAAAAGACTCTCTACAAGCCATAGTTATTATAATTTTTGGCATGCTACTTTACAAAAACTAGCTATTTTTTTTCAATAAAGTTAAGATAATCTTAAAGATATTAATACAATTATTAAAATTGTATCTTATAATAATTTTATAATAATCTTATAATAATTTTACTATATAATTATTTTAAAATAATTTTATAATTATTTTATAATTATCTTATAATAATCTTATAATAATTTTATAATAATTTTATAATATATTATTTTAAAATAATTTTAAAATTATTTTATAATTATTATATAGAATTAATCTAACTATAACTAGTAGTAATTATCACCAGGGTGCTGTATCTCAAAAACATACTAAGTAAACAGGATTGGGTTCTCTAAGTAATCTAATAAAAACTGAGATCAGGCTCTATCAGACCTTTATAGTAGCTCTATATATTATATAAAAAAAATAATTCTCTAATTTCTAACCCTAACTCTAAAAATAATTAGGAGTGGTGATAATCACTATAGATTATTTTGATTATATCTCTATTATATAATTATTATATAATATTCTTATTATAATTTTATAATAATTTTATAATAATCTTATAACAATTTTATAATAATTTTATAATAATATTAAATAATAGTCTTAAAATAATTTTAGAACAATTTTAAAATTTTTACACTAAAAATTTATTGTAAAATAATCTTATAATTATTAAAAAATTTATTAATATTTTTAAGATTATCTTAACTCTATTGAAAAAAATAGCTAGTTTCTGTAAAGTAACAAAAAGAATCTAACAATAACAGGTTTATCTCATCTTATATAATTGTATATTAGATAAATAAATACTTACTAAAGTTAGTCTTGATAACTTTACTGAGGATGAAATTATGCTAACTATTAATCAACTTCCTAACAACAAAGCTTGTGGCCCATCAGGCATTAGCTATGAAATGTTAAAATATGCTGGCTCTGACTTTATTACTACTATAACATCTTTCTTTAATCGCTGTCTTTTTTCTCAAACTATACCTAAACAATGAAAAGAAGGGTATATTTTTCCTATTTCTAAAAAACCTATTTTTGATGGCAACTTATCCAATACCAGACCTATTAGCCTAATAAAGCATATCAAAAAGTTATACACTAAACTCCTTACTAACTGCCTTAACCTTACCTTATCTCAATATAATATTCTATCACTATTTAACTTTGTTGCAATTCCTAATAACTCTATCTCTATACCTATTTATATCCTTAATAATATAATTGAAAATGCAAACTATAACTCCAACCAACTCTGGCTCCTTTCTTAGGATATGAGCAAAGCTTATGATTCAGTTAACTTTGACTTATTTCAAAAATCTTTACACCGAATCCAAATGCCTCAACAGCTTATTAATATCTTAACTAATCTTTATTTGATTACACAAACTGAATCATTACTAATCTTGGTCTTACAAATTTCTATTTGGTTAAAAATGGTATCGATCATGGTAAACCATTATTCCTTTATTCTGGAGAATCTATTATGACCCTCTTATTTTCAATATTTCTACACGCTTTTTTGGATATACACTCTCTACTTCTTATCAAACTAGCCTTATTTACCCTTCTACAAATTACCTTAACATATCTATTTCAGTTCTTGCTTATATGGATAACACATTATGGATTGCCCAATTCAAAACATGAAAAAATTACCAAAACTGCCTCCTTCTTTTACTCCATAGCCGATATTCAAGTCAATCTTACCAAATCTATATTTATTTCTACAGAACCCTCCTCTAGTCTGTCATTTCTTAATTCAGATTTGCAATATATTCCATCTCATCAACCTTTTAAGTTCCTGGGATGCTGGATTACTCTCAACAACAAGCAGTTTTCACAAATCAAACTAATTTAAAATGAAGCTATTTAGCTAGCCAATATTGCTAGTACAAAAATATAATTGATAAACAAATTACTTATATCATTAACACTGTTATTATTCCAACTACTGAATACCAGCTTCACAATATTGTAATTTCTCTATACAAATACAACTAAATCTTGGGCAAATATCTTACTATAGCTAAACACAAAGCACATCTTTCTTGGTCTACTCCTAATAACACACTTCTTAACCACAATCTTTACAATATTCACAATATTTGGAACATACAACTACAACACCATATTAGCAATTTTCTTAACCAGATCAATAACTCTTCTACTCTCGGCACTACAATACATATTCGACTTCAACATCTTCAAAACAACTTCTGGACCTCAACTAACATTCTTCAACACCCTCATCCTATTATCGATAGTCCTAATAAATACACTACTACTCTAAAAATTATACAACTTTTTAATCACTTACATATCTTTATACATGCATACTCGAACTTCTCCTGGCCCAAAACTATAAATGATAGCAACACTTCACTTAAAAACATTCTTTCTAATCACTTTAAATATAATACTTTTAAACAACAACTTAGGCACAAAAATATCTTATACCTAGAGCAACTTTGTTCAGCAGACAACAAGACTCTGTTAGACTGGCTATATTTATTACCTAGAATTTTACATATTCTGTCACGGGCAAAATAAATCGTGACCACCTAAAACGTGCCCCAAATGACGATCGGGTCCCAGATTGGTGAACGATCTGCGATTATGGCGCAACAACGATGCCTCGGGCTTTGGCATTTACGATTAACCTAAAATTGGGTGAA